>CM021108.1:612202771-612244369 GCA_007115665.2 Sequoiadendron giganteum | reverse complement strand
GAAATTAAAATTGTTTAACTTTATTTTTAAGTATATTACTTAATTTTAAGTGATTATTGTTTGAGTGATTATTATTTAGTGTATATATAAATTTAAATATCTATATTTTATATAGTTTATATTTATTATTAAATATTTATATTTTATAAAATTTATATGTATTGTTTTAATAAAATAAAATTTTAAAAATAATTTTGAGTTAGTTGATTAATTAATGTATTTTATGTTTTATTATTATCTTTATGTAAATGGAAACAAATTTAGGTCAAATTAATTAGAGTGTATATAATAAGAATACATTTTTTATAACATAAACATTGAAAATAAAAAGTTTGACCAATTCATATATCTAATAAGCACAACATGTATTATAATAATATGAATCTACATTAATGTAATGATTGTAACTCATAAGAGATCATATTATAATTACTTTAATGAACATAAAATTATATTAATCAAACTTTTTAACAGATTCACAATTACACATGCACAAATTTTGAAGTAAATACAAACACCTCTACGTTGCATTAATAACATCATGTTTATTTATCAAAGCCAATCACAAAAATAAAAATAAATAATTGTATTATATGTTTTCTTTGAGAGATGGCTTAGAGATAAGAAAATAAATGAATGCTCCTTATTTTTTCTTCTCATTAATATTTGTATTTTCTATCTTATCAAATCATTCAAATAAGAATGAGGACAATATTATTGGCTTGAGAGATTTTAATTTTATCCATGCCATCTTGGTATGAATTTGCATATGATTATTCAAATTCATCATGTTGTATTTAAGTAAATAAAGAATATATGTAAATACCATCACATAATAATATCTTGCATGAAATGTGTATTATGATGGCAAGTGAAAGGGATGCGAAAGTGGGAATTTCAATTTAAAAATCTGATCTTCAAGAATCATTCTTACACTCCTTAGGATTGACCTCGATCAATCATGAGTTAGTCAAAAGTGGTTTGTGAAAATAAAATTTTGATTTCGAGATGAAGAATGAATATCTAGGAATTAGTGTGAATGTGTGTAAATTAGAGATGGATAGGGATGCACAAGTATGGAATTGCAAGCTAACTTTAACAAGAACATAACTTGACAATATATTATTACATTAATATATCCCCATCAAGGTAGGAACAAGATTAAATTGGAATTAGCACAAGTATGGTAATTTTACCATTACACTAATAAAAGCTTACTTGCAAGCAATGACCAACAATTGTCATAAAATTCATTCCATGTTTTAATGTCATTACTAATGCAATATTTTTAATATAAAATTAATTTGTAGTCTTTTAGTTTCATGTAACTAAAAGGAGTTCAATGGTGCTACCACAATAGTGTGTCTCACTTTTGGGACATCCCAACTTTTGCCTGAAATCACTTATTTTTTAGAAAATATAATTATTTAAGCCTTAAGAGGTTCCATCTAAAGGTCTAAATTGAAGAGGTTTAGATAAGACCCCCTTAGATGAAACCCCCTTGGATAGAACCCCTCTAGTATTAAATAACCCACAATGAAGTCTCCTTCACACCTGCCAAAATGCTCACAAAAAAACACATTTTTTTTTTAATCTTTTGAGGGAGTAAATAAAATCATTTGAAAATTTAATTTTGCAAGATCATAGCCCTGAATCCAGTATTTCCAACAAATATAATTTTGATATGTTTTCATTTTATCATGCATTTAGTTTTCAAATTTTTACAAAACATAGGTTTTTCATCGAACATCATGTTTTACTATACTATCTCAAATTGACCTACATCATCTAAATGATTACTATAGATCAAGACCCTCATAGTCGACAATCCTTATCTAGATTATTGTTTTGATTGGTGTAACCCATGGTAGAAAATGATTTAGAAATAGAAAATATCATAAGTATCATGAGCATATTTCCATATCACTACATAAGCCTCATTATCCTCTTTCTCCCTATATCAAAACCTGTGTTGTTCCATGTAGTACTACACAAACCTTAGCAGTCATCTACACACATAAGCATTGTTGTAATGATTCATTCAAAAATTATCATTACGAATCACCACACATGAAATCACATAATTCATTTATCCATTGTGTAATTTAGGGCCTAAAGATTTAGGGTTTATGATACATGGGTGGAATATTCATAATTTTGGGTTTAAATTAAATATTTTATGGTTCAATGATCTAAGGATAAGATGATTCCTCAAGGGTTTCCACTTGGGAAAAATATAATAGTTCTTAGTTAATCAAATTATTATGCATGACATGTATATAATTTTATAGGAATTAGTTTAATCAATAGATAATTCTAGCACAAGATTAATATTAGGTACACAACATGAATACCACTATTCTATATAAAAATCATTTGTGTTATATAAGTTATTTACTAAAATTTGTTCCCTTATAGTTGACTATCCCTAGATGGAAACTTGATACATTTGGAACATCTCAAGGTAGTAGGTGACATGGAAGAATTCATAGGTATCATGCACATCATTCCACACTAGTATGTTGATGCAGAGGTAGAGGTAGACACTAGACTCTCAAAGACATAGGGAAGATATCTTTATCTTGTTGTTCAAAAACTCCATTGATACATCATAGGTTTCAAGGCATAGGATAGCCGCAATGGTTAGAAACATGACAATGATACCAAGGTCTAGAATTCAACCCCTTTCAAGGCTTCACCCAACATAAAATCATCTCAACCTAAACCTCAACAAGATTCTAGAGTTGCCTTTCTTTAAACTCAAGGTTTCTTCCACACAACACATGTACCCAATAAGGCTACAAGGCACCAATTATGCATTACTGCAACAAAATATTTGAAAAACATATGGAAAACCCTAGGTACATTATGAATGACATGTTTTGTCCAAGGATGACCTCTAAAAACTTAGGTTCTCCATTCTTCCTATACTTCCTTCACAATCAGCCCAGCTCCTAGTAGTACTTCAAATTGGAAAAACTTGGCACAATCTTCCAAGAAGGTTTCATCTCCACAAGACAAGAAAAAATTAGATTACCCTTATTGACCTTACACAACATACCAAGAAATCAATTAGGGTTACTTTGGGAGGAAATGTTCAAACATTGAGTGTCCTCGCAATAATTAGGCTTGATTCAAAATTTAGGCTTAGAAACCAACTAGGGAAAGATTCAAAAGGACTCTAAAGGAATGATCAAAGACTATCCTTGGCTAGATAGAGTCTAAATGCACCCTCACACATCTCCCAATGTTCAAATTGTACATCATCAACCTTCTACAACATCAACTCACCAATCCTTTGGCTTCTTTGCTTGACGCATAGAGATATTAGGCTTTCTACAAGAAATGAGCATGTGAAACCTTCCACCCCTCAGTCTGCAAACTTGGGAAAACAAAAAAAATCATGGTACAGTCCATTCCACCAGTTCTTAGAGGATTTCACCAGTGGAATGAAGGGTAAGACATTTTTCCTTTCTGACTGTCAACCCTGACTAGGGTTTCAGACAGTTTTGAAAGAAATGGATGGATCTCTCTCAATTCTCAACAAGAATGAATGAAACTAGTTTATGTGAAAATAGGTTCATGTGACTTTCAACCCAAAGTGGTTTGAAGCCATGATGTCTTTGTACAAGCCCATACAATATTAAGAAACAACAAGAACACGTTGGAATTTTGCAGAAAATAGGTGCTTTATTGATTCAAACTCCTTTGAAACATCAATAAACCCCATCCAATGATGGAATCATGGTTTTTATGCATTTCTAAGCCTATTCCAATGGTTTCAAACTAAATTTAGAATTAGGAGTTAAGAAACACCCATTTTGCACTTTTAAACAAGTTGCTTTGCAACCATTTGCAACTTCTTTACAAATGTAACAAATGGACCACACCTATCTACATAAGACCTCAAAAAGACTCCCACAAACATGAAAATGGTCCAAAAGGACCTTATTACATCAAAGAAACAAAAAAACCAAAAACAATGACCATTTTTACCTCTTTGAGGCATGAAGTCTCATGGGTGCCCTGCACCACATGCAAGCTTCATTATCCTTGTGTTCCCTACATAATAATTTATGTTATTTCACATGCTATCATATAAACCCCCAAAATCATTCACACACACATTTAAGTACACATAATTCTCTATATAACACTTGTCATTATGAACCACCATAGATGACCTTACACAAGTCATTGATCCAAAGTGCACCACTACACATGATTAAACACATATTTCCATACACCTAACAATATTAATAGGTTCATTACACATGACAATTTTTCTTTAGAACTATAATGAAATATTGAATATTAGGAATCAAAGCCATTAATTTTGGAATATTAAATATCACACCTATTAGAAGGAAAACCATCAACAATTGTAGAGGATAAACTTTTTGTAATGGATTTCTTAGAATATTTTGTAATATATGTTTTAACTAAACCTTAAATAAGAGGTGAGAACCCACTAGTGCAAAACATATATCAAAATCCTTTAAGTATCTAGTATAGAACCTATTACTTGACCTATGCAAAGTGTTTACATAATGAGATTCAACATATCCAACAAAAGCCCAATAGTTATGACCAACAAAATTTTATGCTTTTTTGATGATAAAGGAATGGGTCCCCTACAACTTTCTAGGGTTTTCACCTAGACGGAAGAGGACTTCCCTTTGTGGGTAGCATAAATTTTGTGATTCATTCAATACTAGAGGTTGAAATGGGGTTGAAATGTGTTTATGATGGATTGTAATAAATGCTGAAATGTGATAAGTAAATCTAACTATTGAACATAAACTAAAAGAATCTATATTGCTGGAAAACACATGATATAATGCAATAAGGAAAAAATAAAGACTATTCAAAGAAATATAACCTAATAAATCAATTGAGTGCACTTGAAAATTGTTCTAGACCGAAGAGGAAGTTGTGGAAACCTCAGAAAATCTAGAAACTCTGAGTTTTGAGCCCATTGGGACACTTACACCAAGCTGGGCGACCTAGTCCCTTTTTAGGCAAACAATCAAGACTCCATTTCAGCCAACTGGGAGTTCAAATCTACAAAAAATATTTGTCAGAAACCTCTAGTAGGACTAGGTCGCCACTATTGGCGACCTAGTCCCTTTCAATTTTTTTGGAAAACTAAAAGTGGACATGGAGGCCTATGATTTGTGCTTTATTTCTCCATGGGAATTTGGACTCAGACTTGCAAAGTAACTTGCAAAGTAGAGTATATTTGGGTTTCTAATGTGGGTTTATCCTTGGTCAAACCCCTCATTTGCATTTAAACTTGTAAAGAGATAGAAAATCTACATAAACCCTAGCCCTAAGTGTGTCTAGAACTAGGAAAACTTGGAATAAGACAAAACCATATTCTATTGTGCTAGAATAAGATGCATGCAAAAGATTTGGAATCATGTAAGACTCCAATCTAAGAAATCCTACAACATTAAAAATGAGTGTAAACGGAATGCAAATAGGATGCAAACCTCAAATTTGAAGATGGAGTCACCTTGAAAATATTCTTTAGGTGTGATTTTGTTGCTAGTTGCATGTCCTCAACCTAGATTTCTCAATGAATCTCCATAGGAATCCATGTTCAACCTTTGGCAATGTGAGATCTTGAATGGGAAGTGAGCTTGAAGACCTGAATAATCCATAGTTTGTTGTCCAAAAGATTCAACTTTTTTCTGAAAGAGATGAAATTTCTTAAGGAAGATGTTTTGCACTTGATTCTTGAAGTTGCTTATGAAAAAGGACCAAGAGACATAGAAAAATGACCTAAAAACATGTATTTATAAGGAACAATACCTAATTGTTGATAATTTTGACCTAAGAGGCTGACACTTATTAGGAATTTTTAGCAAGATGGACATTTTCTCGGTTCAAAATGCAAAAATCCTTAAAAAGGACTAGGTTGCCAACTTGGGCAACCTAGTCCCACCAAAGGATTTTGAGGTGGGATTAGTGATATTTGAATATTTTTTATGTTGTTTGTCAGAGGTTGAATGATTCCTTAGGTATAATAGGCCTCAAAGTAAATAATAACAAACCTTAGGGGCCTATAAATGTTGTTTTAGGGTGATTATTGATGAAAGGGGACATAAAGTAGGACCATAACAAGCACAATATTATCCTTTTCTTCAAAGGTATACAATTTTTGGTGACACATTTATCCCCTACTTTAGCACCCATATGATTCTATATGCATATGTAAGCTAAAAGACTCTAAACAATCAATGCACTTTGTTTTCGTAAAAGGATACTCATTTAAAGGTGGGAGAATGAAGCCCCCAATGTAGTTATCTACAAAACCACAACGTTAGGAACCGCATCCTACAACACAAATTCATTAGCAATCCAAAAATCCTCTTATCTAATTCCTAGGGATCAAATTTGAGGGTAGATGTATGCCCCCCTTGATTCTTCTTGCTTTACGGAGGTGGAATCAAGGTATCAATCTAGCCACATCAAATGAGGACACACATATTAGAGGGAATTTCCATGTACCATGCCACATTAAGATAGGTGAGTGATTATGTAGGGTATGCAAAAATGGAGCTCACTAGCACCCAGTATATTTATTTGAATGAAGAGCAGACTAAAAAGTTCTAACATGGAAAAGGTATAAATGTGCATATACGTAAAATGAGATAGAGTTAAAAGGGGAAAAAATAGATTAACTTGTCACTTGTTCATTTACCTTTTGTAGCATTTGAGTGACAAGGAGAGAATGAGAGGATGCCAATCACACGCAGATTCACACATATTAGATTGGACGCATTGTGGGACCAAGTAGCCAGTGGCAAGTGACAACATGAGGTGAGTTGATTCTGGAGCCTTTGCTTTGTGATTTTTCAATTATGGGATGAATTTAATGCATATTTAGGTTAGATTAGGATCCTAGAAAAAAAGTTTGCAAAGTGTCCCTTTTTTTTCACAAAGTGTCCCTTTTGTTTGCAAAGTGTCCCTTTTGTTCGCAAAGTGTCCCAAAATGGTTCTAAAGTGTCTAGGGACTTAGGAAAAGCAAACTAGAACAACATTAACATACTTGTGTGATGAATTGGAGTAGAATTGAAGAGATTAGATGATTTAGATAGCATATTGTGATGATTTTGATAGGTACCCACACGATCCCGTTAGTGTCTGAGTGGGAGACAATTGAGTTTCCTTAGAGACTTGGCTCCTGCTTTGTTAGTGGTAGATACAGAGCACCTTCAGGAGGTAGGGATATACTGGGCATACCTCATGCCTCCCATGAGGTACCATGATGCGATGTCGATGGCATTGTGTGAGTGTTGGAATGTCAATACTTGCACCTTCCACCTACCCATAGGAGAGACGACCATTACCTTAGAGGATGTACATAGGATACTATAGGTCCCTTTTCAGGGGGAGTGGGTGCACTTCTAGAGAGGTTGGTCTTTCCATGAGTAGTGGGCAGACATGCAATACTATCTAGATGGACCAGTTCATGATGACAAAGTGGCAAGATAGATCGATCTAGCCATGCTACTTTATTCATGAGAACCAATAGTGAGGCGGATCATGATGCATACCATAGTGCTGGTCCTCATACCAGATGGATGAGCAACACACCTCAAGGGTGGGATAGTGCACCTAGTATGAGGGATGGTAGAGCATCAAATAGTGTACACCTGGGGATGGTGCATCCTCTCTCATTTTTATTATCACCTTGGATGATTTTTCTTGTGGGAGCTGGATAACATGGTACATTGTAAACTTCTACAAGTGTGGTATCTAGAGCATATCACATATACCAGGTTGGTTGGATTCCCATGTCTGACAATAGTAGGCTATGCATGGGAATTTGGTTACCCACTTTGATGACTATGGAAATACGATGATCTACACTTTTGGAGGGTGAAATTGGACCGACTAGAATAGGATGACATCCTATGGAGACCATACCAGCTTGTATTACAGTGGCTAGATCACACCAGACAACTAAGGAGACTATAGATGGACATGTTTTTGGTGGGGTGACATGATCACATAGTACGACCTTCTACTATGATCGGGTGATGAGACATTTTGGAGAGTTGTAGACACCACCCCAGCCACAGTCAACATTTAGGAGATCCATTTGGAGTGCCCAGAGGCTGGGTGATAGAACATAATTCAAACTAGATGATGTCATCTAGAGTGACTCTGACTATTCTGATCATGATCATCCACTGATGGACAATGCAGATGATGTTGGTGGCACATGGGATCATGAGGAGTGGTGGATAGAATCACAACTAGATCTGGTGTTTCTGATGGATGAGCCAGTGGGAGATTAAGGACCTGTACCAGACGAGGGGGATGAGAGGGAGGATAGAGTTGATGAGAAATGATATAGGGATGCATATATATTTAATGATATAATCAATGAGGATTATCACAAGGATGAAAACCATGGTTATGACGGATGGGAGGGAGAGGAGGAGGAGGATGAGGAGGAGGACAAAGTTGAGGAGCCACCCCTAAGTGATAATGATGAGGTAAAAACTAGGGATTGATATGAGTGGGGAGAGGTCTCACCCATCCATATGAATAGATCCCAGATAGTAGCATATATACATATATATATCATGATGTGTACTGATTAAATTTTGTTTCAATCTTCAGGGCCCTCAGAGGATTGGCGGGAGCTCTACCGTCAGGCGACCGTAGAGATAGTGTCAACATATTTCGACGAAGAGGATATGGACTCTAATTATGTGCCCCCACTGATTGTGGAGCAATATCTAGAGACGCTGAGGGGTGAAACCACAATAGTGGTTTACAATTCAATGGAGGGAGGAAAATAAGGAAAACATGACCCCATGCAAAAAAAATTAGTTTTAGGGATTCGAACGAACTTGTAGGTTCGAGGGAACCCATTAAATATTGGGCCCACATTTCCCTCCCAAAAAAAATAAAAAAAGCAAAAGGAAATGGGGTTTTCTCAAGCCTAGGTTCGAGCGAACCTTGGTTCGAGCAAACCCCCCTTTGCCCTCATTCTCCCCCATAGGCACTTTGAAAATCCAGATTTTTATGCTTCAAAGCTTAGGTTGAGGATAAAAATGGAGGAGACTTCACAAACCCAACTGGAATTAGGTAGTCCTTAGAATGAGCTATCCAATGACTATAATTTTAATATGTTTTGGTTTTATTACGTATTTGTTTTTTTCATTTTATTAAACATAGTTTTTTCACTGAAAATCAAGCTCTTTTTTCTGCACATGTGGAAAAATAGCAGATTTTCAAAACAAAATTTTAAAAAATATGAGTGCACCAGATATTGAAGTCCTTGATCCAACAAAAAATAAATTGAATTTTAATATATAAAAAAAAGTTATGCATTATATGGTCACACGATATCTGAATTGTAATTGGTTTGACTTCGAAATTTGATTAAAGAAAAACTCTTCAATAAAAAACTATCTAACCAAGTGGAACCACTAGATATCGGAGTTATAAATCTAAATTTGAAAGAATTAGAATTTTATCCTTCATGGAAAAAAAATTATGCATTATACGGTGTGCGTCACTTTTAAACATTATTTTTTTTCAAAAAAACTAGTTTTCTTGGGAGATGGAAAAAGAAGTGTAATCTGATTCTAAAAATTTTGAAAAAAAAAAAATTAGAATCTATAGACAAAATGTGACGAGACTCTAGTTTGCATCATCTTCAAATTCCTCACGGTCTAGTCGCTATAGGTGGCCGAATGTGAAGATTTAGTTAAAAATAATGATTTTAGTGTCTAGCTTGGGCAAAATTTGTAAACCACTATTGTGGGATCACTCTGAGAGCCTTCGTGACACAATGGGTAGCATATGAGGGCCTAAGGAGATAGATCTATAGAGTCAGAGCTGCACCATAGGCACAACTATCACAAACTCCAACAGAGGTGGAGAGACTAGAGAGAGAGGTGGCACTATTGCAGGTAGAGAGGGATCGGATAGCACGAGAGCAGCAGGTGACACTCGCATGAATCTGGTAATCATGATGATATGTACAAAAAAAATTTGGATATATAATATATATAAATTCATTTTTTATTTTACATGTTGTGATTTAATGTGTGGATGTTAAATATAAATGTGATTAATTAAATAGGATTATTTAATTAATATCTACATGCTAAATAACAAGATTTATGTGATCTACTCTCTCGTGACAATTTGCCAAAAAAAAAAGATTTATGTGATCTAATTAAAAACTTAGTATAGTTTCTAGTGAGATACAACATAAAGAGTGAGTATGTAATGCACTTATTTTCAGTAACATAACACAGAAGAAGAAAAATTGAATAGTATGAAATCTAAAGCAATTATAAAATGACTTAAATAATCACTTTAGTGTTCAGAACAAATGCATAATTATTTTCCAAGAACGAAGCAATGAGAAAGCCCATAGGATATAATACCATAGCTTCTAACAACACTGCTCTATAATTCATACCACTCAAAAGTGGATTAGACATAATACTGATGCAAGTGTGAGGCGTTAATGAGGTCTTTAAGAGGAGTGTCATCACGCTCGGTTAAGGTGTAAGCATCAAATCCATAATTCGTATTGACCACATAGGGGCCTAACTAACTAGGATTGAACTTACCTTTGTCAATGTATTCGGTGGTAGTATTATGTTCGTTTTCATAGAAAACCAAATCACCTTTGTTAAATTTCTGAGGAATGACACCTATATCGTGTTTTCATTGCAATTGTTTAGCGTAAGCTTGAAGATGCTCGAGAGCGTTGATGCACTATTCATCAAGAATTTCAAGTTGGTGTAATCATTGTTCTGCATAGGTGTCATTATCGACAAGACCTTGGAGAGAAATCCACAATGTGGGGATTTCTAATTCTAAAGGTAGGATAGCCTCGGTACCATAAATAAGGTTGAAAGGTGTATTTCCCATAGAAGAGTGAACACTTGTGTGATATGCCCATAATGCATATTGCAATTGTGTATACCAATATTTTTTGTTTTGGTTAACAATCTTCTTAAGGATTTATTCTAGGATTTTATTATCTCTTTTGGCTTGACCATTAGACTGAGGGTAGTAAGGTGTTGAAAATCGATGTTGAAAATGGAAGGTCTCAAGAAACTTCTTCACATCATTGTTCATAAATGGTGTAACATTGTCTGGGACTAACGCGGAAGGAAGGACAAAGCAAGTGATGATGTGTTCCACTAAGAAATGATATATCACCTCAGTAGTTGTAGATTGGAGGGGAATAGCTTCTACCCATTTGGTGAAATAATCGGTAGCAATAATGATAAATGTATGCCCAATAGAAGAAGGTGGTGAGATTTTTCCAACTAGGTCCAATCCCCACACAGAGAATGGCCAAATAGGTATTTGGGCACGGAGCTCAGAAGCAGGAGCATGGATCAAATGGCTATGTTCTTTCCATTGATGACATCGCGTAACATTCGCATAGTAGTCCTTTTTCATGTTTTCTAGTAATAACCCATACGAAGGAGCTTTTGCACTAAGGTTTTTCCTCCAAAATGTCCTCCACAAGTCTCAGAATGGGCTTGTTCAAGGGAAATATGAGTTTTAGCATCCTTGAGGCATCACAAAATAATTCCATCAAAGGATCTTGTATACAATGTATCAGCAAGGATTATATACTTAGTGGCTAACTTTTTGAGGCAAATGAGAGTATTGTTGGTTGCCAGTTTAGGAATTGTACCATCCTTTAAATAATTGTAGATGGCATCATACCATTCACATGAATTATCTAGAAAAGTGTGAAGGACATCATCAAGTTTATTGTTGATGGAGGGTTTCATAATGGGGTGGGTGGTAAAGATGACTCTTTCAGAAGGATCTACAAGATATATAAGAGAGGCCGCACTAGCCATTGCATTTGCATGGCGATTGTCTTTTCGAGGGATGTTATCAATGGTGAACAAGTCAAACTACTCTAACAAAGTTAGGATGAGATCCTTATATTGTGATAGTTTATCATGTTTAGTTTGATAGAGACTATTGATTTGTTTAATTACTAATTGTGAATCACCATATATTTTTATATCTTCGACCCCTATGACTAAAACAACATGCAATCTAGTGATTAACGCTTCATACTCAGCTTTGTTACTTGTACATCAGAAATTGAGGCGATAGGATAAGGGAATAAGCTTACCTACAGGTGGAATTAAAATAACTCCAGCACCAGAGCTTGTTCGACACTTGGATCCATCAAAGTATAATTCCCATGTAGGAAGATCTATGGTAAACACACTGTCATCAGGGAAAGATTTGTTGGTAGGTAACGCTAAAGTTGAAGGAGCATCAACTAAATGGTCGGTTAAGGCTTGGCCTTTGATTTATTTTTGAGAAAAAAACTTAAGGTCAAACTCAGTTAACAACATGACCCATTTAGCGAGACATCCTAAAAGATCCATTTTATTGAATAGATATCTAAGAGGATCAAACTTTTTCATCACTTGTATTTCTGCATTAAGTAAGTAATGTCGCAACTTACTAGTAGAAAATACAAGATCCAAACATTATTTTTTGATTTTTGAGTAATGGGTCTCATAATCTAAGAGCATTCTACTGATATAATAAACATGATGCTATTTTTCATTGGTGTCGTGTTGACCCAACAATGTAGCAAGAGTGTGGGAAGAAGCGGCTATATAAAGGATGAAAGGTTAGTTTGGTATAGCGGGTTGTAATATAAGTGGAGTTGCAAGGCATTCCTTCAAGCTCTCGAAGGCCTATTTACAATTATCATTCCAATTAAAAGTTACATCCTTTTTTACGAGATGCATAAAGGGAAATGTACGGTCGGCTAAGGATGGCTTAGATCCTTCCTTGTAATCTATGCAATTGGGAGATGCTACTAGGAGGTGGCATATTAATTATAGTGCCAATTTTCTTTGTGTCCACCTCAATGCCTCTGTGAGATATGATAAACTGTAAAAATTTACCACTATCTACTCCAAAGACACTTTTTAGGATTTAAGCACATGTTATATTTACGCATGCACTCGAAGATTTGTTGAAGGACATTCACATTATCTTTATGTGTTAAGGACCTGGCTATAATGTCCTCAACATAATCTTCTAAGATTTTATGGATGTAGTCATGAAAGATTAAGGTCATTGCACATTGATAGGTAGCGCTAGCATTCTTTAAACCAAAAGGCATCATAACCCAACAAAATATTTCCCAAGCGGATGTAAAGGTTGTCTTGTATTGATCTGGTGGGTTTATGAAGATTTGGTTATACCTAGAAAATCCATCAATAAAGGATAACAAAGCATGTCCAGTAGTAGAATCCATGATCATGTCAATGTTAGGAAGAGGAAAGTCATATTTTAAAGAGGATTTATTCAAGTCTCTAAAATATGTACATATCCTAACACAATTATTGGTATCCAAGGAGAATAATCTATAGGTTGAATGAAACCCGCGTCAAGGAATTTTTCAAGTTCTCCTTTAACATGAAAGGCTATCTTGTGGTTCATCTTTCAAATCTTTTGGCGAACGGTCTTAGAATTTTCAGCAAGGACAATTTTATGAGAACTATCTTTGGATCTATTCCAAGGTGATCCCACAATAGTGGTTTACAATTTTTGGCCAAACTAGACACTGAAACTATTATTTTTAACTAAATCTTAACATTCGGGCACCTATAGCAGAAAAACCGTAAGAATTTGAAGATGATGCAAACTAGAGTCTCATCATATTTTTCCTGTAGATTCTAAAAATATTTTTTTCAAAATTTTTGGAATCAGATTGCACTTATTTTTCCATCTCCCATGGAAACTAGATTTTTCAGAAAACATTTTTAAAAAGTGATGCACATCGTATAACGCATAACTTTTTTTCCATGAAGGATAAAATTCTAATTCTTTCAAATTTAGATTTGTGACTCCGATATCTAGTGCTTCCACTTTTTTAGATAGTTTTTTATTAAATTTTTTTTCTTTAATCAAGTTTCAAAGTCAAACCAATAACAATTCAGACATAGCACAATCGTATAATGCGTAACTTTTTTGGTATATATCGAAATTCAATTTTTTTTTTTGTTGGATCAAGGACTTCAATATCTGGTACCCTCATATTTTTCAAAAAAAAAAATTGATAATCTACTATTTTTCCACATGTGCAAAATAGAGACCTTCATTTTCGATGAAAAACCTATGTTTAATAAAACTAGAAAAACAAATACATATCAAAACCAAAAAATATTAAAATTATATTCATTAGATAGCTCGTTCTAAGGACTAATTGATTCTTGTTAGGTTTTTGAAGATTCCTCCATTTTCATCCTCAACCTGAGCTTCGAAGTGCCAAAATTTAGGTTTTTTTTGTGTCTCAAGGGGATGAGGAATAAGGGGGGTTCGTACAAACCCCTAGGGGTTCGAGCGAACCACCCTTCCATAAGGGATTTTGTTGGTTTTTTGGGCAGGAAAGAATTAAAAGGGTTTTCTTGAACCCTGGTTCAAATGAATGCCTTATTGGTTCGCTTGAACTAGTAGGTTTGTACGAACCCCTAAAATCCATTTTTTTGCAATGAATCCATTTTTTATGAGTTTTCCTTCCTCACTTGAATTGTAAACCACTATTGTGGCTTCACCCTCTAGGCATATCAGATTATTTCCCAGTGAATAGTTTAGGAAAAGTGTGGAGCAAGGTTGCAAGATCCTCTTGTTCTTCATCATCCAAGCACTTCCCAATTTTAATGACTTTGTCCTTATCATCTACATCCATGGGTATGTCAAGGATATCTCCTAAAGGGAGTGCATTGGATTTAGGAAATTTAGGGTCATACGGTTCCATGCTTGTGCAAGGTTCATTAATGTTACTAATGGTGGACTCAAAACTTATCATAGCACAAGAGGCATTTCTCTTGGAGCAAGAAGTCCTATCCGAAGCATCGAACAAGTGTTTCAAATCTTCATCGTCATGAACATAGGTGAATAGGGGAGAATCAACATCAAGGAATTCAAGATGCTTAAGTGTGAGGTTGGTTCTTGATGTGCATGTGATAGTATTGATGTTGAGAGAGGGTCATTGATTGAATTTTGTAGCTTTAGAAAAGGAAAACCCTAAACCATTTCTTAGTTCCTTGTGTATTAGATTTCAATGGGTACATGAATGCCTTGCTTATGCTTTCCACATCCTTTACCATTATAGCCTAATTTTTTCAATAGATCATAACCACTTCCATAAAGTCTTTCCATTTCTTGTGGGTTAGGTGTTTATTGATAATCTATCTCATCAAAAGTTGTAGTATATGTGGCATTGTCTTCCAAAAGAGATGAGGTAGATGTGTGTGAAGGGTGTTCTTCCTATTGGGTGGAGAGGACAATGGATTTCTCTTGTTGGTCATCCTCTTTTTGTGTGATAATACACTCACCCATAATGGAAGGGGTGAATTCTAAAGATCCCCAATTGTCACCAAGTAAACTAAACTTAGATTTATCTTCTGGTTGACTCTTCTTAGAAGGGACAATATTGGAGGTGAGAATTAACGTATTGAGAGGACTTGACATTCCCTTTTCAAGTTGTAAGCAATTCTCAGGTTTGGGGACTATGTCAATCTGGTAAACTTTGTTATTATAGACATATTTCATTTTGCGATGAAGGGTCAAGGGTACCACATGCATCTCATGTATCCATGGTCTTCCCAAGAGGATATTATAAGAAAGGTCATAGGGCATGACATGAATATGAGTTTGCAATGTAACCATTCTGATAGTAATAGGTAAAGTGATGACACCAAAAGGTTTCTTTCTAACAGTGTCAAACCCTCTAATGGATAAGGAATCAGATTTGTTTTGTGATCTATCCACATGTAACCTATCAAGAAGCTTCAAATTGCACACATTTAAGTCACAAACATTGTCAATGAGGATCCTTTTGATACCTATCTGATCATATTGGGATATTATCATAAAGGCTTCATTTTTCTTTCTTAATTCTAATGGAGGGAGCTCATGTGTTGATAGAAAGCAGTGTCCAAATTAGTTGTGTTCATGTCTTGTAAGAGAGCTCTCACATCATTATCATTTGTACCAGGAGGGACCACTATTTGTTACAATGTCATTTGAAGCATAGAATGATAGTTAGGGAAATTTTGAAGGAGATCCCAAAGGGATATCTTGGTGGGAGTGTTCTTAAGTTGTTCCACCAAATCATACTCCCTAAGTTGTGAGTTTAAATGGGGTGTTGTAGGTAAGATGGGGTTGGGCAATGGTAGGGAGGTTGAGGCCTTTTTTTGTTGGGGATGTGGGTTATTGCGAGTATAATGAGTGTGGGCAATGGTATCATGCTTGGGAGGGTAAAGGGTAAACTCGGGTTGGGATGATGTTTGGGGTTTATGAGAAGGTGGGTAGAGAACTAGTTGAGGTTGGATGACATTGAAATATTTTGTTTGAGTTTGTTCATCACAAACCCTAGTGGATGAATTAAGTGAAATGAAATCATGAAGAACTTCATCTAACAATCCCATATCATCACAACTAAAAGGTTTGGACTTTATCATCACAAACTTTAGTGGATAAATTGAGAGAGAGGAAGCCTTGAAGGGATTCATCTAACTTATCCAAATAATCACTACTAAAAGGTTTAGATGATATAGTTCTCCTAAAGTGAAGAAGTGTGTGCATCATTTCATGTGATGTTTCTATGTTTTTGTTTTCATGTTCTACCGAATTTTCTTTAAAAGAACTAGGAACTAAAGTGGAAAATGAAACTTGTAAATATTTAATGCTACTCATAAATACCATTACAATAAAATATGTTTAAGCTAATAACAACCATATAACATAAAGTAATTGATCTGAAATAAAGCATCAACTATAACAAATAGAAAGTGTAGAAATTGGAAACTAAATTTAGAATTTATAGATAAAAAATATCTACTGGGACTAGGTCACCCAAGGTGGTGACTTAGTCCCAATATAGTTTTTTTTTTAGTTTTTTCTATTTTTTCGGATGAAATATGTAGTGTTTTGGACTATAATATGCAACACTTTATGGTATATTCAAAATTTCTCTAATCTGCAATGAAATTAATGTAAAAATGAGTCTTTTTCACTAAGGGGTTAGTATGAGACCCTAGGATGCCTTTGTAAACAATTCAACATTCAAGACAATGGTAAAAATAAGAGGTTCCTAGAATGTGAATGCAGACTAAATCATAAGCGAGATGTGTCTAAATGCAGGTTCACCAAAATGAACCACAAAATTTTATGCTTTTGGGATTATAAAGGAATGGGTCCCATACAAATTTCTAGGGTTTTCACCTAGAAGGAAGAGGACTTCCCTTTGTGGGTGAACCACCAAAAACATATACAAACAAGGGAAAGAGGATTCCCCAAATAGGCTCCTAGGAATTTCCACCTAGGAGCTCTGGGTTGAGAAATGGCTCTCTTTCACCTAATGATATGAGTTTTGGGTGTTTATTCAAAGGGAGGGGTTGATTGATTAGGTTGTGATATGTGTGTGTCTATATGTTGAAATAGAATGAAACTAACTAACTATGAAATGTAAGGTAATGTAAATCTAAACTACATGTAATATAAACTAAATGACCTAAATATGTACAATTTGTAATAGAACTTGAAGTAACAGAAGGGTGTGCACTTGGCTATTGAAAGTTGCAGATGAGGAGCTCTGAAATGTTTTGGAATCTGTCAAAAATATTCACAGGGACACTTATGCCAAGTTGGGTGACCTAGTCCTCCTGTCGGGAAAATTTGTCGAAGTGGGTTTCTATCAAATGCATACCCAAAAATGTTAAAATCTCTTAAAGATAGGCTCAGAGGGACTAGGTTGCCATTATGGCTAACCTAGTCCTCTTATGAGTTTCTGAGGATCTAAGAATAGAGATTGGAGCCTTCGGTTTGCATGCCGGATCCCAACAATTTTTTGGTTCAAATTCTATAGAAAATGGGCTAAAAGAGGTCTCCAAGCTTCAACTAGGGCTTTGTTGACTTGAGTGATCTTGATTATTTGAGAACACCTTCTTGGCACATTTCTCCTTGGCAAACCTGCATAAAAAAACCTACAAATCACATACAAAGAGGAGACAAGGTTTAGGGTTAGAGATTAGGGGTTTGCCTTAGTCAAACCCCTTTGATGATATTCAAATTAAAATGAAACATAATGAAAGGAATGGATGCTCGAATGATAAAGCCAATACAAACACTTACCAAACCTTTGATGAAGATGTTTGCAATATGTAAGAACCACCTCCAATGAGGGTTGCTTAAGATGCCTTTTGCTTGATTTCTTGTTTGGGAAGCTTGAGTGCAAGAGTACTCGTGAAGGTCAAAAATGGTCTTAGGAGAGGTCAAAATGAGGATGAAAACCCTTATTTGTACATGCAAAAACCCTAATTTTCTCGAAATCCAACATAATAGGACAACATTAGGGTTTAGGAGACAAGATTCCCATTAGATTTTATTTTAAATTTGAATTTTATGCCGAAAGAGACTAGGTCGCCCAAGGTGGCCACCTAGTCCACTTGGGAAATTTCAAGTGGTGGTCGAGAATTAAATAATGTTTAATGAAGTTTATTAGCTTTGCCTCCTAAAACACACTTAAGTTGAGACTAAAAGAACATTAAGGGGACAACTTAGCATAAGAAAAGGCTTAATTAATGGATGATAAGCCTAGGAAAGTGTGAAAAATCCTTACAACACTTTACAACACCTTAGCACAAGGCTTGTAAAGGGGTAAAAGGGTTTTGTTTAGGTGAATTATGTTGAAAGGGTCTTAGAAAGGTGAGGAAATGTGTTACAACACTTCACAACACCTTGGTAAAATAGCATTAGGTTATTATTGAATTCCAAGCTTACAAGACTGAATCAAGGGAAAGCAAGGCCAAAATCCAATGGAAAAGGCCAAAATGAGTGAAAAATTGCCAAAGACTACACTTTTTGGCGGCACAGTGGGTAGCATAAATTTTATGATTCATTCAATACAAGGGGTTGAAATGGGGTTGAAATGTGTTTATGATGGATTATACTAAATGCTAAAATGTGATAAGTAAATCTAACTATTTAACATAAACTAAGAGAATCTATATTACTAGAAAACACATGATGTAATGCAACACGGACAAAATAAAGACTATTCAAAGCAATATAACCTAATAAATCAAATGAGTGCACCTGGAAACTATTGTAGACTGAAGATAAAGTTGTGGAAGCCTTTCGAAATCTAGAAAATCAGAGTTTTGAGCCCACTGGGACACTTACGCCAAGTTGGGCGACCTAGTCCCTTTTGAGGAAAATTGCTCTAGACTCTATTTCAGCCAACTAGGTATTCAAATCTACAAAAGTATTTGTCAGAAACCTCTAGTGGGACTAGGTCACCAGTATTGGTGACCTAGTCCCTTTCACCTTTTCTAGAAAACTTAAAGTGGACATGAAGGCCTATAATTTGTGCTTTGTTTCTCCATAGGAATCCGAGCTCGGTTCTGCAAAGTAACCTACAAAATAACCTACAAAACAGAGTATATTTGGGTTTCTAATGTGGGGTTTACGTTGGTCAAAACCCTAGTTTGTATTTAAACTTGTAAAGAGATAGAAAATATGCATAAACCCTAGCCTTAAGTGTGTCGAGAACTAGGAAAACCTAGAATAAGACAAAACCCTATTCTATTGTGCTAGAATAAGTTGTATGTAAATGATTTGGAATGATGCAAGACTCCAATGTAAGAAACCCTACAACATTATGAATGATTGTAAAAGGAATGCAAATGGGATGCAAACCTCAAATTTGAAGATGGGCTGAAAATGGAAGATGGAGTCACCTTGAAAATAGTCTTTAGGTGTGATTTGGCGGCTAGTTGCACCTCGTCAACCTGGATTTCTCCATGAATCTCCATAGGCATCCATGTTCAACATTCGGCAATGTAAGATCTTGAATGGGAAGTGATTTTGAAGACCTATAAAAGCCCTAGTTTGTTGTCCAAAAGCTTCAACTTTGCTGTGAAAGAGAGATGAACCTTCTTGAGGAAGATGTTTTGCACTTGATTCTTGAATTTTCTTATGAAAAATGACCAAGAGAGAGATAAAAATGATCTAAAAACATGTATTTATAAGCAACAATACCTAATTGTAGGTAATTTTGACCTAAGAGACTGACACCCATTGAGAATTTTTAGCAAGATAGACATTTTCCCGCTTTAAAATGCAAAAATCCTTAAAAAGTACTAGGTCGCCAACTTGGGCGACCTAGTCCCACCAAGGGATTTTGAGGTGGGATTAGTGATATTTGAATATTTTATATTTTGTTTGTCGGGGGTTGAATGATTCCTTAGGTATAACAGGCCTTAAAGTCAAAAATAATGAACCTTAGGGGCCTATAAATGTTGTTTTAGGGTGATTATTGATGAAAGGGGGCCTAGAGTAGGACCAAAATGGGCACAAAATTGTCCTTTTCTTCAAAGGTATACAATTTTTGGCGACACAAGTTATAATATGTTCTCTTCTAAAATAATAAGTTATTTTCTCATGTGATAATATAAAGGTGTGTCCCACTCTTTGTCCTCTAGTCATGTATATCAATATTCCTTTTAAAAAAATTATTTTCTCTCAATTATAGAAAGAAAACCGTGAGTTAAAAATAATATAAACTAGTGATTTGTGATATTTCATATGAGATTCTATATATTAATTTTAGAAAGATTATAAATAATTTACATGTCCCACTTGAAATACTTTCTAACAAAGTATTTTTGATAATATATAATATATTTAATAGGAAATATTTTCTCATAACATATAAGTTGAGCTGGAAAAAAAATCACTATACCCTTAACTAATTAATGTGTGGCAACATTTTTTATATGATAACTCTTAATTAATTTATATGATAATTTATAAAGTTTATATAGGTATTAAGGTCATCCTAGGTGGCATTTATGACATAAGTATGATATATATAGGAGGAAACTGTTAATTTATTATTATGATATTGTAAATTTTATTCTTTTTTTCAAAGACATATAGAGGTTTCCGCCAAAAAGTGGATTATTATTATGAGCATTTGCAAGTAATTTCTTTTTATTAGAAAACCTTGTGTGGTATTCTTGTCTTGTCCAAGATTTTTCATTACAAGTGGCATTAGAGTGTGATCTTGCCATTTAAAATACAATAGATAAGATACTTTATACTATTTAGGAAGTCAAATTGTAAAGCATGTGTATCTCTTCCCATTTCATGACTTTTTGAAATATAGAGGGCTCATTAAATACATATTGAAGCTACTATAAGATATATTTCAGCTCATTTGAAGTAATTTATAAGATATTATTACAAAATTAGTATTTCTAGAAAATTATCTTCCAAGGCAAAAAAAAATATGACTTTATTCAAAGAAATTAAAAAAGGTGAGTTGAAGAAGAGGTAAATTATAGTGAAAATTTATCTTTCTTATTTTTGAATAATTTATTATTAAATATATGTTTGCAAGAATATTATGAGGTTGTAGACTAGAGGTTAAGGAAACAATTAATACATACTGGCAATAAATACTAACAAAGAGGACATAAGTTTAAAAAAATTTCTAGTGGGACTTAATATGGGATTTTTTCTTCATTGTATGAAAATTCGACCATCTAGAAGAAGATATGTGTAATATTCACTTTCAAATTATAGGAGAAAGTTATTATAGAGTCTAAAATTAATGAAAAATGACTAGTATCAAGTTTAAAATAAAAGGATAAATGGATATAATTAAGTATAGAATAATATGATATCTCCAATACTCTATATAAATGAGATCAACATTACAACCAAAGCCAAAACCCTATTTTTCCACCAATATGGATTTAAATGCTAGAATTCATTGTAGATATCAATATATACTATAGAAGGTGGATATGTATAATTTTTATTGTAATGATCCGCTTACTTGGATAAACAAAATTATGAATTTTATATATACACCATATTCTAAGTGTGCAAAATGTGTCAATAGTTAAATTAGATTTGGAACTCAGGAAATTGATTTTGTTTTGAGGGATATGCTCTAAAATAATAAAACACACTTAGTACGACCTATCTAATTTTATGAAGGGGATATAATTTCACTATACTAATAGTGTATCAAATAATTATTTTATTTAACTAATAAAACTGTGACAAACAAGACCAATCAAGGATTGGATTTAACAAATTCAAAAATTATCCTTGTGAGTAAAAATATTTTTTTCAAAAAAGTGGCTAGGCCACTAAACTGCTTTATTAGTAAAAGAGAAGAGATTACAAAATTATCTAAAATCAAGGAGGTTAGGGGTAAAGTGCATTCCTATACCCCGAGTTAGTAGAGCAAGAGCTGGCACAATATTACTGACCCTTTCCTTTCCCACTATGAACTAGAGTTGAACATATGACCTTGAGGGATGTAAACCCCAAGCCCAAGCCAACTCCACTACAAGTGACAGAGTATAAATAATTATAAATGATAACTTCAATGTTTTTTTTTGGATCATGCTAAATGATCATATCCAAATTGAGATATTCATGTTTAGTGATATTATTGTTTTTAATTCTTTTAGAATGAAATGCAAGTTAGAGGAATTTGTTTATTTCCCAAAATGTACAAATTTCAAAAACTTCCTAGCCCAACCATCCCACCAAGATATCAAAATTAATCCTAAATAAATTGAATGTGTAAGTGTAGAAATGGGGTAAATAACATAAACACTTCTTAATACAACATTATATCAATAGATTAAACAAATGAATCAATTCAACAAAGTAATCAATTGAAAGCATCCTATTGCTCTCTCTCTCCAAATATTTATTAAATCTATATAGCTCTTAGATTGTGTAAGCATATAAGACTGTTAAAATGACTATCTGAAGAACGAGATGATGATAATATAATGCTGAATGATAAATCAATTAAACTAGCATGATATTGAGGTGAAACAGATAATTGTAGCTCCAAAAGGCAGCCATTGTTGTGAAGCTTAGTTGTTGAATTGCTTGATGTGTGATTGCTTGGTGCTTGATGTCTGGATTCCTGTAGAGTAAGGGTGCAAAATCTTGATTATCTGGATCCTTTTTTGGTTCAATGAGGCTTGTATTTATAGGTTTCCTAGCTGTAGAAATGTACAGGGAAAGCTTTGAGAGGCTTGGATTCAATCTTGAGGATTGAATGGTGAGAGATGGAGGAGATTGAGAGAAAGAAGGAGGTTGTCTCTACCCATGAAAACACTAGGCAAGAGAGGAGGAAAAATTGATGGAAGAAGATTGAGAGATGAAATTCCAAATTTGTCTCCAATTTGTCTCCAAAACTTCCTGTGAAGGTTCAAAGCATTAATTGTGAAAAATTTAGACATAGATTAGACATAGGAAATCTAATTCATTTTTGAGGAAATGTAGATTGGAATATTCCTTTATGCTCAATTCAAATATTTTGATTTATTTAAATTAGAAAAGGGAGATAAATAATTTAATAAAACAAACTATAGGATAGTCGTTTATTAAATTAATCAGAGGAATATGTTAATTAATAAATAAAGTGTTTGACCTTATTTAATTAATTCGAGAATGATGTGATAGATTAAAATAGGGATCTGATAATTAAATCGAACAAAGTATTTAATTTTGTTTATTTAATTAAGATGAATTTGAATGTGAACTATAGTTAATAAATATTTCTATTTATTTAAACAATAGAGGAATTAGAATAATTAATCAAATAATGTGTATTTAGTTAATTAGATGCTCCAGACCAATTTTAGGTGTATACATTTTGCCCCTCTTCGAAGTGATGTGTTTACGCATTGGTTCGAAAAATATTTTTGCTGCTACTGCCAAGATCGATGATAAAGAAAAATAATTTTGTATGCCCCAGACATAATTTTCAGATGATTTGATAATTTTGTTTGCCCCAGACATGATATTCAGATGATTTGATAATGATATGCCCCCTCGAGAGATAAATTAATAATCTGATGATTTTTAGAATTTTTTGAATTTTTATGATTTTCTGATGATTGTATGATTTTTTGATGATAAAATAATTTATCTCCCGATAAATGATGAAGAAATTGAGCCCTTAGATGAGTTTTAATTAATTTCATGGATAAAATTAATCAAAATGTTATAAAAATCCCCCAAAAATACCTTTCAAAAATTATAAATAGTGCTAAAAGGTTATTTTCAATTCATTATTTGCTTTTTGAGTTCAAAAGTCTTAGTGATAAATACTTTTCTACTAGCTAGATCGAGATGCCTATCTCTTACCACACTCACCGATTTGAGCACATTTGATGCCATAGACAGTCGCCTGAGTATGGACCTCCGGTATGTACCCTCCGACCTCCTCGTAATTCATGTACTTTTTTTTTTTATGCTTTTTAGGTCCTAGGTGTGTCCAAGTGTCTTTTAGCGCTTTGAAGACGCGTTGTAGCGCTTACATCCCGATGTAGCCCTTCTGGTTGGTTTTGTAGCACTTTGAGTTTTAGCGCTTGCGTTAAAAACTCTAGCACTTTAGGTTGGTATAGTAGCACTTTTGGTCAAATAGCGAATAGGAGCCAAGAATTAGTGCTATGATGTATACTTTTAGTGCTTTGAGAAATCTAGCACTTCGGGTCGGTTGATTAGCGCTTTTATGGTTTGTTCTAGCGCTTTTGGTAAAGTGGTGTTTAGACGGCCTGTTGTAGCACTCTGATGCGAAAAAGTAGCTCTTTGGGATTTTGGTGCTTTGGGTGCCTGATTTAGCGCTTTTGGTTGATAAAGTAGCACTTTTGGATAGAAGCGCTTTGCATGTCTGATTTAGCGCTTCACGTTAAAAATAAACATTTTTAACTTAGTGAACCCTGATTTTGTCAATTCTGATCATGTCCTTTCTTTGGATTGGTATGATTGATAATCCAAATTTCTTGATATGTTGGATTAGATGATGTAAATAAGACTAACTTCTCATGATAGGCGAGAAGAAAAATTTGATTTGTGATGATCCTCATGATAGGTGAGGACATAATTCAATATCTGAAAAATCTCATGATACGCAAGATCTAGATAATGTTTTGATGAACCTCATGATAGGTGAGGTTTGATGTTTGCCTAGGAATTTTGATCAAAAATTCATACCAACTTGTGATAGATTTGATAGTAGAATAACTTTTGATTTCTTGACATAGTACACTGATAGTAGAATTGACTTTTGATTGCGTGACATAGTTCATTGATAGTAGATTTGACTTTTTGGATGATAGGAGTGGTTAGGTACTCTCCAGATTCGAGAGAGATTTCCACGTATGACAGAGTTGATTCCTCATCTGACACCAAATGAGCTTTAGGTGATACGCCAATGTGGCTTGACTAGCCTGCTTGGTATGCCCCAGATTAGGATTAATCGGGGTCTGTTGACTGCATTGGCTGAGAGGTGGCATAGCGACCACAACACTTTTCATTAACCCACTGGAGAGATCATAGTCACACCTGAGGATGTGTGGCATATCTTACGCATTTCGTTCATGGGGGAGATTGTCATGTATGATTCCCATGGGACGAGTACCAAGGATGCTCTTCGCAAAGTGTTTCAAGATGAGGATATTGAGGGTCTGAGCGTTCCATGGCGGAGGATCGCAGATTCATATGCGACATTACTAGCAACACTAGCTGGATTCATTGGAGGATTCCTTTGCCCTGATCGCAGGTCAAAGGGATTCCTTATTGGCTGGGGCAGGACATTAGAGAGCATGTTGGTACATGGTACGAGATATGCATGGGGGATGTGCATGTTAGCACATCTTTACCATGATCTACATTCAGTTGTGTACTTGGGTGCATGGAGTATATCCACAGGGACTACCCTATTACAGGTGTTTGCTTGGGAGCATTTTTCCATTGCCCAACCATTTCCTTTGGCAAACAGACTAGCCGGCAAGCCATATGTTTTTAGATACAAAGGTCGATTGACATAGGCCCGAATGGGCAAGTTAGAGCATTGGAGGTGAAGTTTTGATGACACGGAGACAATTATCATGCCTCCATACCTTGACTACGAGGAGTGGGATGAGGATGGTGCAGTTTTGGGGTTTTTGTGTGATTCTATGTACCTCATTGGCCGGACTCCTTTTGTTCTAGAGAGGTTCTTGCTCCGTCGGGTTTACAGACAGTATGGCATTGTTCAGTGCATGCCATAGGGAGTAGCTCACTATGCCAGGCGATGCATGGATATTCCAGATTGGGGTCCCACACTGTCCTATGATGTCCTTGTCAAGGATTACAGAGCTTTACAGCCATCTCCTCGGGACATGCAAAGAGATGTTTTAGAGGCACCCATGACAGAGGAGTATGTGACATTTTTGGCATTGGTTACCCATCCTCGCATCACCATTCCCATTTTTCCAGCACCTTTACCTTTAGAGGAGGATGTGACAGAGGATATTGCCAAGGGTGAGGGTGACATCCCAGCAGATGAGAGCTCAGAGAGTGATAGTGAGGATAGTAGCAACAATGGGGACAGTGATGGTGGTAGCGGAGGAGACAGAGGTACATGGCTAGCTATCAATAGTGGACCATCTTCTAGCAAGCCTCGCAAGAGGCGAGCAATGACCATGCCACATGTAGATTCCCAAAAATAGATTTGAGTTTTGCAAGCACAGGTTCAAACGCTGCAGGGGCAGTTGGTATAGGCTCGGGGCATGCTTGTCCAGACTCAGACCCAGATGCAGACACAGGAACAGACTCACACACAGGCCTTATCGCGGGTACAGGGGCAGTTAGCCGCCATGCAGATGCAGGTTGATACCCTAACAGCGGAGCGGGACAGTGCTCGACAGATTTCCAAGAGGCCACAGGAGAGAGCCGAGACCCTATAGAGAGTTGTCGATGGTAGCTCAGTTTCAGATTATATGATAGAGGTTATGCGGGCTACCCGAGAGGCTAAATTTTACAGAGGTCGGTATCATGATGCAGTTCCTATCGAGCGCCGAGTCAATTATGCCCCATCGAGATCTGGGCGGACTCACACACAGACAGTTAGTGAGGGGGTGACACAGCCTCCACATAGAGATTCTAGAGATTCAGGTTCATCAGGTGGTGGTGGTGGTAGTGGTACAGGTCCTGGTAGGCCTACTCACTCTGGCAGTAGCAGGTTGTAGATGCCATTTTGATCCTCGTTGACGTATTTTATGATCTACCTTATTGTATGATGATGTATTTTTATGACTTCATTGTATACTTGACACTTGATGATATATATATGAGATGCATATGATATGATATGATGATGGCTTCATGAATTTTATGTGATGGATGCTTTTATTATATGATTTAAATTTAAATGTGATGATGATAAATGATGATTTATTTTAATGTAATGATGTAATGATGTATGTATGGATGGATAAATGATATGTAGATATATGATGTGATGTACGGATTCTAAATGATGATATATATGGAAATGATCTTTATGATGGATGATCTTTGATGGGTGTTATGATGTGATTTTATTTTTTTAATGTATGAATACAAGATTGCATCTATACATAATATTAATGGTGATGTAATGATTTTTTATGATGTAGAGGATAAAAGATGAAATGAAAAAATGATGATGTAAATCCACGATATTTTTGATAAATGTATGTCTATTATGATGCAAAAATGTGTATGGATGATGAAATGATGAAAATTTTAATGATGAGATAATGATTTATTACTACATAGTAAATGATGATGATTTTAGTTTTTTTCTGTCAAGTATACTTGGTCTTTTTTGTAGATTAGATAATCATTGATTGGAATCCTTTATTTAACGAATATTCTGCAAATAACGAATGATGATGAATGCAATCTAATTTAATCATGCAATGATATGCAAAACATATGTCATTTTATATTCTTTTTGTGCTTGGTATCATCATAGAGCTTTATTGAATGTTGAAAGTGAGTACAAGCGTCAATGGTTGTGTTAATCCAATGATGACCTGAGTACTTCTTTCATGATTTTTGATATTGCAATTGAACTTAAGTATCGAGGTATAATTGAATCGAGATGACCTGAGCATTCATTGAGTAAACAAGCAGTGATTAATCATTTCATTGTGTGAATTTTGAATGTCATCAGTGATACATTTGCATAGCACATCCCCTGATAATTCATACATATAAATGATTAACATACAGACAGCAGATAATAAAAACATCATTCTTTTTCCTTCTTCCTCTAGTTCAATACATCATTGAGTAACTCCAAAGAAACGATAATCAAAATATAACTTATCCATTTTCGCTAACTGTGTTTCAATCATTTTTCAAATTTAAGATTATCCATCTTGACTTTTTGACATGTTTTTGGCTTTTTTGAGACTTTTTTGATGAAAGACTTAACCTACTAACTAATCCTAGGGGTCTCGGGGTATGATCAAAGATTAGCCTTGCCTACGTTACACACGCAGAGACCACGTAGTTCGACTGACACAGACCTATGTTTTTGAAAGTTGCTTTTTCAGACTTACTCTTTGACATGTTTTTGGGGTTTTCGATATGATATGGATGTTGATGCTTTTCCGATGACGATTAACATTACGCTTTGATCTTTGTTTTTGGTTTTCCTACCATACTGTTGTGTTGCCTCTTTGGTGAAATCCATACGTTTGAATTTCCATTAATGATATCTAGATGTTTCCCCCAAGCTATGGAGTGATATGTTGACCATTTGACATGGTGGTGGTGGTAGTGGTATAGGTCCTGATAGGCCTACTCATTTTGATAGTAGCAGGTTGTAGATGCCATTTTGATCCTCATTGATGTACTTTATGATGTACCTTATTGTATGATGATGTATTTTTATGACTTCATTGTATACTTGACACTTGATGATATATATATGACATGCATTTGATATGATATGATGATGGCTTTATGAATTTTATGTGATGGATGCTTTTATTATATGATTTAAATTTAAATGTGATGATGTATATTCTAAATGTGAAGATGATAAATGATGATTTATTTTAATGTAATGATGTAATGATGTATGTATGGATGGATAAATGATATGTAGATATATGATGTGATGTACGGATTCTAAATGATGATATATATGGAAATGATCTTTATGATGGATGATCTTTGATGGGTGTTATGATGTGATTTTATTTTTTTAATGTATGAATACAAGATTACATCTATACATAATATTAATGGTGATGTAATGATGTTTTATGATGTAGAGGATAAAAGATGAAATGAAAAACTGATGATGTAAATCCACGATATTTTTGATAAATGTATGTCTATTATGATGCAAAAATGTGTATGAATGATGAAATGATGAAAATTTTAATGATGATATAATGATTTATAACTACATAGTAAATGATGATGATTTTGGTTATTTTTTTTTTGTCAAGTATACTCAGTCCTTTTTGTAGATTAGATAATCATTGATTGGAATTCTACAGATAACGAATGATGATGAATGCAATCTAATTTAATCATGCAATGATATGCAAAAAAAATGTCATTTTATAGTCTTTTTGTGCTTGGTATCATCACAGAGCTTTATTGAATGTTGAAAGTGAGTACAAGCGTCAATGGTTGTGATAATCCAATGACGACCTGAGTACTTCTTTCATGATTTTTGATATTGCAATTGAACACAAGCATCGAGGTATAATTGAGCTGAGATGACCTGAGCATTCATTGCATAAACAAGCAGTGATTAATCATTTCAATGTGTGAATTTTGAATGTCATCGATGATACATTTGCATAGCACATACCCCAACAATTCATACATATAAATGATTAACATACAGACAACAGATAATAAAAACGTCATTCTTTTTCCTTGTTCCTCTAGTTCAATACATCATTGAGTAACTCCAAAGAAATGATAATCAAAATATGATTTATCCATTTTCACTAAGTGTATTTCAATCATTTTTCAAATCTAAGATCATCCATCTTGACTTTTTGACATGATTTTGGCTTTTTTGAGACTTTTTGACGAAGGACTTAACCTAATAACTAATCCTAGGGGTCTCGTGGGCTGATCAAAGATTAGCCTTGCCTACGTTACACATGCAGAGACCACGTAGTTCGACTAACACAGACCTATGTTTTTGAAAGTTGCTTTTTCAAACTTACTCTTTGACATGTTTTTGGGGTTTTGGATATGATATCGATGTTGATTCTTTTTCGATGATGATTAACATTGCGCTTTGATCTTTGTTTTTGGTTTTCCTACCATACTGTTGTGTTGCCTCTTTGGTGAAATCCATATGTTTGAATTGCCATTAATGATATCTAGATGTTGCCCCCAAGCTATGGAGTGATATGTTGACCATTTGACATGATTTTGATTATGGATGCAATCATGGCAAGATGACTGACATGATATGGAATGGTACTGACTTGCCAAATGAATGATCTTGATATGTTCATAATAGATGGGAAAGTTGATTCTAGAATCACATACGACGCCTATTTCCAGGTTTTAACCATATGCTTTGATTACACCCTTTGTGTTTTTTTGTATCTTTCTCATTTTTCTCTTTTTATTTCTTTTTGTATTTTTGCGTTTGCCAAGATGCCTCTTTGCCATGTTTTCACCAAGGAAACAATTTTTTATATTTTTGCCCCATGCACTAGAAATTTAAGCATAGAATTTTTTGAGATGAATACTATTGATAGGGTCATCAAACAGATCCCCTTTATACGTTGATAGCTGATATGCTCCTGATTCATATACTAACGTGACGACAAAAGGACCAAGCCAGTTAGGCTCAAATTTTCCTTTCCTCTCCCTGTCTTGCTGATTCCTAGGGTTTTCCTTTAGTAACAAGTCACCAACCTGAAAGACCCTTGGTTTTACCCTGTGATTGTAACTCCGTGACATCCTTTGTTGATAAGTTGTTAGATGATTTACATCTTGTTGACGACGCTCATCCAACAATTCTAGTTCCTACAATCTAGATACCCGATAATCTCCATCTGAAATGATACCTTTCAGTGATACACAAAGGGATGGAATTTCAACTTCAATGGGTAATATGGCTTCTGATCTATATACCAAAGGAAATGGTGTAGCTCCCGTTAGTGTTTTGATGCTTGTTGTGTAGGCCCATAGTGCTGGATTGAGTTGAACATGCCAATCACGTCCAACATCGTTAACCATTTTCTTGAGAATTTTCAGTATGGTTTTGTTTGAGGCCTCTGCTTGGCCGTTCCCTTGAAAATAGTATGGTGTTGAAAACCGATGTTGGATGTGGAACTTTTCACATAAGTCTTGGACATCTTGATTCTTTAAAGGTCGTCCATTGTCTGTGATTATAGATTGAGGGATTCCATATCGACAAATGATGTATTTCAAGATAAATCAGGAGATCTATTTCCCAGTGATGGTAGTAAGAGGCATTGCCTCTATCCACTTCGTGAAGTATTATGTAGCTGTGATAATGAACTTATGGCCATTAGATGAAGATGGATGTATTTTGCCTACCAGATCTAGACCCCATTGGCAGAAAGGCCATGTTGATGTAAAAGGATGTAGTTCTTGTGCCGGCGCATGAATCAGATTGCTGTGAACCTGACATTTTTGGCATTTCTTAACAAAATGATATGATTCTTTTTCCATGCAAGGCCAATAATACCCCAAATGGAGGAATTTCTTGGCAAGGGTTATTCCACTTGAGTGAGTACCACAAATACCCTCGTGAACTTCTCGTAAGGCCATTTCAGATTCATTGCGTTCTAGATATCGGAGTAGGGTACCATCAAGACCTCAACAATAAAGTACATCTATGATTGAAGTCTGTGGGGCGGATTGATGGATAAAGTTGCATTTTTGGTTCCTGGAAAGATAGGGAGGAAGAATATCATCTTTTAGGTAAGCATAAGTTTTTTCATATATGGAGGTTTCTGTGGTTTCTAGATGACATATGGTAGCGGATTCTGATTGATAATGGGAAGGATGTGATATTTCTTCTACCATAAACTCATAACAAACATGCTTCTTAGGCAATTGTAGTAATGAAGTGATCATAGCCATAGCATCTGCAGCTTTGTTCTCCACCCTTGGAATCTGATCAAACTTGATACTAGCAAATGATTGTTTGAGATTATCTATTTGCTGCTTGTAAGGAATCAATTTGTCATATTTGGTTTGATATTCATCGTTGACTTGATAAATAACCAGTTGAGAGTCCCCATAGACTTGTAAATTTGTGATTTTCCATTGAATTGCAATCGTGACCCCAATAATCAATGCTTCATATTCTGCCATATTATTAGTACATTAAAACATGAGTCTGTATGATTTCGGAATTGTGTGTCCTTAGGGAGAGATGAACAAGATCCTTGCTCTTGATCCTAGTTGTGTGCATGATCCATCAAAGTATAGTATCCATTGCTGGGGCATTGTTGTCATGATGTCTGCATCTGGGAATTCCATTATCATTGGGCGATTATGCGGTAGAGGAGTGTCAGCTAGCTGTTCAGCAATTGCTTGTCCCTTGATTGCCTTTCTTTTGACATATTGAATGTCGAATTCATTAAGGAGCATAACCAATTTTTCTAGTCTACCTGTTAAGGCAGCTTTACTTATTAGATACTTCAAAGGATCAATCTTTGCAATTAACCTAATTGTATAAGCCATCATGTAGTATCTCAGCTTTTGAGTAGCAAACACTACTGCTAAGCAAGACTTTTCTATGAATGTATAGTTTATTTCATAGCCATTTAAAGTTCTACTGATGTAGTAGATAGCATGCTCTTTTCCTGTATTATCCTCTTGTGCTAAGAGTGCCCCCAATGAGATATCAGTTGTAGCAATATATAATATAAGGGGTCTTCCTTCTGTTGGTGGTATGAGAAATGGTGGTGACATTAGATATTGTTTGATCTGATTGAATGTCGCTTCACACTTCTCATCCCACATGAAAACTATGTGTTTATGCAATAGATGATTCAAAGGATGACTTTTATCTGCTAGCTGGGAGATGAATCTTCGGATTGATTGAAGCCATCATTGTAGTGATCTGAGCTGGCTGATGTTTCTAGGAGGTGGCATCTCCATAATTTCTTTGACTTTCACTGGATCCACCTCAATGCCCTTTGCTGTCACAATGTATCCTAGTAGCTTTGTTGATGTAACCCCGAAGACACACTTCTTAGGGTTTAATCTGACATTAAATTTCTCCATCCATGTAAAGATTTTATCAAGAATATGCAAATGTTCTTCCCTCGTAGTTGATTTCACCAAGATGTTATCCACATAATCCTCCATGAAAGTGTGCATCATATCATGGAAGATTATAGTCATTGCCCTTTGATAAGTTGCTCCTGCGTTCTTTAAACCAAATGGCATGAGTTTCTAGAAGAAAGTTCCCCATGGACATGTGAAAGTCATCTTCTCCTAATCTTTTGGAGCTATTCTAATTTGATTGTATCTAGAGAATCCATCCATGATTGATATCATGGCATGCCCTGCCATCAAGTCCACAATGATGTCTATGTTTGGTAGTGGAAAATCATCCTTTGGACATTCCTTATTGAGATACTGAAATCTGTGTAGATTCTGATGTTGTTTTCGGGCTTTGAAATAGGTAATATGTTTGATATCCACTCAAGATAATCTATAGACCTTATGAATTGAGCATCCAATAATTTCTTTAATTCTGCCTTTACCATTAATGCGATGTGAGGATGTATTTTCCTTAATTTTTGCTTAACAGGATTGATTCCTGTTGGCAAAGAAAAATGGTGCATAAGTAGATTTGGATCTAAGCCTAGCATATCAGATTATGACCAAGCGAAGTTGATGCTTCTTGCTTTAAATAATTTCATAAATTCTGATCTTTCTTGATCAGTCATTGATTCTGCTAGATGTAGAACTTTTGCCCTCTCTTCTGTGCTAATGTCCACTGATTTTGTAGGTTCGACCAGAACTGATGATTTTTCATGATAGTGTTCTAGGAGAGTGTCAAATCTTCCATCCTTTAGTGCCTCAGAAAGGTTTTCACCATTGGATGCATTCTTTATTTTTACTTTTTCCAGATCTAATGCTACCACAGAATGGTTTTCGCCATTAGATCTATTTTACCTATTTTCATTTTTGCAACTAAAAGAATTGACACCCTCCTGCTGAGTCGTATTGTTATGAGTACTATGGGTAGCATCTGTATCAGGTTTGGTATGACAAAGGAAATGCATGATACCATCATCATTTTCAAATTTTGGTATAGTCAATGGTTTGCTAGGTTCCCAATCAATAAGTTCTGGATGGATTAATGGCATGGTATCATCAGATTGATTTAGGTCAATGGATGTTAGGGTGAGGAAAACAATATTGTCATAATTGTCATTTGGGATATCGAGATCCATGCTGGTACCCTCTTCAAAATCATCTAGTTCACTCAATTTACGTTCATCCTCACTAGAGTCATCGATATTTAATGGTTCCTCGACAAAAAGGTCTAGACCCAGAGCCTTGGCCCTCCTCACGTGTAGGTGTATATTTTTGAATCACATCGACTGGAATATCAATGACAAGTAGATCACAAGGTAATGCCCACTCATATTCATTTGAGTATGTTTCAGAACCATCTCTAAAGTGGAGGATATCTTCCATAGTTGTCTTTGTTAGCTCTTGCTTCTCTTCTTCAAAGTATCCTAGTCTTGGTTTTTCTTTTGTGTGGAGAGTGAGAGGTGTGATAGGTTCTAAGATTCCCTCCTTTCTTAATCCCAATGGTCCTTGTCCTTCATAACCCATCTTTTCAAGAATAGCCTTTCCTTTTCCATACTTGTCTGTGTTGATTCTAACATTTTTGATATCGGTCTCTGATGTTGATGTTTCTTCATCCTTGTATAGCCAATCCAGGATTGCTCTGTTGTCTATTTCTTCTACTATGGTTCCAGATTTTACAAATGTTTCTTGAAGAACTGTGGTAGGTACAGATGTTGGAGATTTGATTAGTGATGGGTTGACCATATTTCCTAGGAGGTGCCATTAAATGTGATAAGTTAAGCGATTGCTCCATTGAGTATAGTCCCATTCCTTTATCTGTCAACTGAACTTGCTTTTGAAATTTTTATGATATAGAAGTTTGTGTATCTGGATTGTTTGTTTCATCATGACATGTTTCCTTTTCTTTACCTTTCTTTTGTACCCACGGTGTGCACCAAATTGTAAGTGTGGAAATGGGGTAAATAACATAAATGCTTCTTAATACGATATTATATCAATAGATTAAACAAATGCATCAATTCAACAAAGTAATCAATTGAAAGCATCCTATTGCTCTCTATCTCCGAAGATTTATTAAATCTAAATAGCTCTCAGATTGTGTAAGCATATAAGACTGTTAAAATAACTATCTCGGGAATGAGATGATGGTAATATAATGCTAAATGATAAATCAATTAAGCTAGCATGATATTTGTGTGAAATAGATAATAACAGCTCCAAAAGGCAACCATTGTTGTGAAGTTTGATTGCTTGATGCTTGATGTCTGGATTCCTGTAGAGTAAGGGTTCAAAAGCTTGATTATCTGGATCCTTTTTTGGTTCAATGAGGCTTGTATTTATAGATTTTTTGGCTTCAGAAATGCACAGGGAAAGCTTTGAGAGGCTTGGATTCAATCTTGAGGATTGAATGGTGAGAGATGGAGGAGATTGAGAGAAAGAAGGAGGTTGTCTCTACCCATGAAAACACTAGGCAAGAGAGGAGGAAAAATTGATGGAAGAAGATTGAGAGATGAAATTCCAAATTTGTCTCCAATTTGTCTCCAAAACTTCCTGTGAAGGTTCAAAGCATTAATTGTGAAAAATTTAGACATAGATTAGACATAGGAAATCTAATTCATTTTTGAGGAAATGTAGATTGGAATATTCCTTTATGCTCAATTCAAATATTTTGATTTATTTAAATTAGAAAAGGGAGATAAATATTTTGAAATAGGGATTTGATAATTAAATCGAACAAAGCATTTAATTTTGTTTATTTAATTAAGATGAATTTGAATGTGAACTATATTAAATAAATATTTCTATTTATTTAAATAGTAGAGAAATTAGAATAATTAATCAAATAATGTGTATTTAATTAATCAGATGCTCCAGACCAATTTTAGCTGTATACATTTTGCCCCTCTCCAAAGTGATGTGTTTATGCATTGGTTTGAAGAATATTTTTGTTGCTACTCCCAGGATCGATGATAAAGAAAAATAATTTTGTATGCCCCGGACATGATTTTCAGATGATTTGATAATGATATGCCCCCTCGGGAGATAAATTAAAAAATCTTATGATTTTTAGAATTTTTCAAATTTTTATGATTTTTTGATGATTGTATGATGTTTTTGATATTAAAATAATTTATCTCCCGATAAATGATGAAGAAATTGAGCCCTCATATGAGTTTTAATTTATTTCATGGATAAAATTAATCAAAATGTTATAAAAATCCCCCAAAAATACCTTTCAAAAATTATAAATAGTGCTAAAAGGTTATTTTCAATTCATTATTTGTTTTTTGAGTTCAAAAGTCTTAGTGATAAAGACTTTTCTGCCAACTGGATCGAAATGCATATCCCTTACCACACTCACCAATTTGAGCGCATTCGATGCCACAGATAGCCGCCTGCGTATGGACCTCAGTATGTACCCTTCGACCTCCTCGTAATTCATGTACTTTTGTTTTATTATGCTTTTTAGGTCCTAGGCATGTCCAAGTGTCTTTTAGCGCTTTGAAGATGCGCTGTAGCACTTACATCCCAATGTAGAGCTTCTGGTTGGTTTTGTAGCACTTTGAGTTTTAGCGCTTGTGTTAAAAACTCTAGCACTTTAGGTTGGTATAGTAGCGATTTTGGTCAAATAGTGCATAGGAACTAAGAATTAGCGCTATGATGTAGACTTTTAGCGCTTTGGGTCGGTTGATTAGCGCTTTTATGGTCTGTTCTAGCACTTCTGGTAAAGTGGCGCTTAGATGGCCTGTTGTAGCGCTCTGATGCGAAAAAGTAGCACTTTGGGATTTTGGCGCTTTGGGTGCTTCATTTAGCACTTTTGGTTGATAAAGTAGTGCTTTTGGATAGTAGTGCTTTTGGTGTCTGATTTAGCGCTTCACGTTAAAAATGAACATTTTTAACTTAGTGAACCCTGATTTTTTCAATTTTGATCATGTCCTTTCTTTGGATTAGTATGATTCATAATCCAAATTTCTTGATATGTTGGATTAGATGATGTAAATAAGACTAACTTCTCATGATAGGCAAGAAGAAAAATTTGATTTGTGATGATCCTCATGATAGGTGAGGACATAATTCAATATCTGAAAAATCTCATGATAGGCGAGATCTAGATAATGTTTTGATGAACCTCATGATAGGTGAGGTTTGATGTTTGCGTAGGAATTTTGATCAAAAATTCATACCAACTTGTGATAGATTTGATAGTAGAATAACTTTTGATTTCTTGACATAGTACACTAATAGTAGAATTGACTTCTGATTGCGTGACATAGTTCATTGATAGTAGATTTGACTTTTTGGATGATAGGAGTAGTTAGATACTCTCTAGATTCGAGAGAGATTTCCACATATGATAGAGTTGATTCCTCATCTGACCTCAGATGAGCTTCAGGTGATAGGCCAATGTGGCCTGACTAGCCTATTTGATATGCCCCAGATTAGGATTAATTGGGGTCTATTGACTGCATTGGCTGAGAGGTGGCATAGCGACCACAACACTTTTCATCTACCCACTAGAGAGATCACAGTCACACCTAAGGATGTGTGGCATATCTTACGCATTTCGTTCATGGGGGATATCATCACGTAAGATTCCCATGGGATGAGTAGCAGGGATGCTCTTCGCAGAGTGTTTCGGGATAAGGATATTGAGGGTCTGAGCATTCCATGGTGGAGGATCACAGATTCATATGCGACGTTACCAGCAGTGCTAGATGGATTCATTGGAGAATTCCTTTTCCCTAATCATAGATCAAAGGGATTCCTTATTGGCTAGGGCAGGACATTAGAGAGCATGTTGGTACATGGTACGAGATATCCGTGGGGGATGTGCATGTTAGCGCATCTTTACCATGATCTACATTCAGTTGTGTACTTGGGTGCACGGAGTATATCTGCAGGGACTACCCTGTTACAGGTGTTTGCTTGGGAGCATTTTTCCATTGCCTAACCATTTCCTTTAGTAGATTGACCAACCGGCAGGCCATATGTTTTTAGATATAGAGGTCGACTGACACAGGCCCGAATGGGCAAGTTAGAGCACTGGAGGTGTGTTTTTGATGACACAGAGATAGTTATCTGGTGTCAATACCTTGACTACGAGGAGTGGGATGAGGATGGTGCAGTGTTGGGGTTTTTGTGTGATTCTATGTACGTCATTGGCCGAACTCCTTTTTTTCTAGAGAGATTCTTGCTCCGTCGGGTTTACATATAGTATGGCATTGTTCAATGCATGCCACAGGGAGTAGCTCACTATGCCAGGCGATGCATGGATATTCCAGATTGGGGTCCCACACTGTCCTACGATGTCCTTGTCGAGGGTTACAGAGCTTTCAGCCATCTCCTTGGGACATGCAAAGAGATGTTGTAGAGGCACTCGTGACAGAGGAGTATGCGGCATTTTTTGCATTGGTTCCCCATCCTCGCATCACCATTCCCATTTTGCTAGCACCTTTACCTTTAGAGGAGGATGTGATTGAGGATATTGCCGAGGGTGAGTGTGACATCCCAGCAGATGAGAGCTCAGAGAGTGATAGTGAGGATAGCAGTATCAGTGGGGACAGTGATGGTGGTAGTGGAGTAGATAGAGGTACAGGGCCAGCTATCAGTAGTGGGCCATCTTCTAGTAGGCCTCGCAAGAGGCGAGCAGTGACCATGCCACATGTAGATCCCCAGAGACAGATTTGAGTTTTACAGGCATAGGTTCAGACACTGCAGGGGCAGTTGGTACAGGCTCGGGGCATGCTTGTGCAGACTCAGACCCAGATGCAAGCACAGGCATAGACTCATGCACAGGCCTTATCACAGGTACAGGGGCAGTTAGCCGCCATGCAAACATAGGTTGATACCCTAATAGTGGAGTGGGACAGTGCTCGGCAGATTCTCGAGAGGGCATAGGAGAGAGCCGAGACCCTATAGAGAGTTACCGATGGTAGCTCAGTTTTAGATTATATGAGAGAGGTTCTGCGGGCTACCCAAGAGGCTAATTTTTACAAAGGTCGGTATCATGATGCAATGCCTACCGAGCGCCGAGTCAGTTATGCCCCATGGAGATCTCGGCGAACTCACACACGAATAGTCAGTGAGGGGGTGACAAAGCCTCCAAGCAGAGATTCCAGAGATCTGGGTCCATTAGGGGGTGGTGGTGGTAGTGGTACCTATCCTATTAGGCCTACTCACTCTGGCGGTAGCAGGTCGTAGATGCCATTTTGATCCTCATTGATGTATTTTATGATGTACCTTATTGTATGATGATGTATTTTTATGACTTCATTATATACTTGACACTTGATGATATATATGAAATGCATTTGATATGATATGATGATGGCTTCATGATTTTTATGTGATGGATGCTTTTATTATATGATTTAAATTTAAATGTGATGATGATAAATGATGATTTATTTTAATGTAATGATGTAATGATGTATGTATGGATGGATAAATGATATGTGGATATATGATGTGATGTACGGATTCTAAATGATGATATATATGGAAATGATCTTTATGATGGATGATCTTTGATGGGTGTTATGATGTGATTTTATTTTTTAAATGTATGAATACAAGATTACATCTATACATAATATTAATGGTGATGTAATGATGTTTTATGATGTAGATGATAAAAGATGAAATGAAAAATGATGATGTAAATGCATGATCTTTTTGATAAATGTATGTCTATTATGATGCAAAAATGTGTATGAATGGTGAAATGATGAAAAGTTTAATGATGAGATAATGATTTATAACTACATAGTAAATGATGATGATTTTGGTTATTTTTTTTTTGTCAAGTATACTCAGTCCTTTTTGTAGATTAGATAATCATTGATTGGAATCCTTTATTCAATGAATATTCTATAGATAACGAATGATGATGAATGCAATCTAATTTAATCATGCAATGATATGCAAAACAGATGTCATTTTATAGTCTTTTTGTGCTTGGTATCATCATAAAGCTTTATTGAATGTTGAAAGTGAGTACAAGCGTCAATGGTTGTGATAATCCAATGACGACCTGAGTAATTCTTTCATGATTTTTGATATTGCAATTGAACACAAGCATCGAGGTATAATTGAACTGAGATGACCTGAGCATTAATTGCGTAAACAAGCAGTGATTAATCATTTCAATGTGTGAATTTTGAATGTCATCGGTGATACATTTGCGTAGCACATCCCCCAACATTTCATACATATAAATGATTAACATACAGACAACAGATAATAAAAACATCATTCTTTTTCCTTGTTCCTCTAGTTCAATACATCATTGAGTAACTCCAAAGAAATGATAATCAAAATATGATTTATCCATTTTCACTAAGTGTATTTCAATCATTTTTCAAATCTAAGATCATCCATCTTGACTTTTTGACATGTTTTTGGCTTTTTGAGACTTTTTGACGAAAGACTTAACCTACTAACTAATCCTAGGGGTCTCGGGGGCTGATCAAAGATTAGCCTTGCCTAAGTTACACACGCAGAGACCACATGGTTTGACTGACACAGACCTATGTTTCTGAATGTTGCTTTTTCAGACTTACTCTTTGACATGTTTTTGGGGTTTTCGATATGATATGGATGTTGATGCTTTTCTGATGATGATTGACATTGCGCTTTGATTTTGTTTTTTTGGTTTTCTACCATATTGTCGTGTTGCCTCTTTGGTGAAATTGATATGTTTGAATTGCCATTAATGATATCTAGATGTTGCCCCCAAGCTATGGAGTGATATGTTGACCACGTGACATGATTATGATAATGGATGCAATGATGGCAAGATGACTAACATGATATGGAACGGTACTGACTTGCCAAATGAATGATCCTGATATGTTCATAATAGATGGGAGAGTTGATTCTAGAATCACATACGACGCCTGTTTCCAGGTTTTCACCATATGCTTTGATTACACCCTTTGTGTTTTTTTGTATTTTTCTCATTTTTCTCTTTTTCTTTCTTTTTGTATTTTCTATTTTTTTTTTTTGTATTTTTGCGTTTGCCAAGATGCCTGTCTGCCAGGTTTTCACCAAGGAAACAATTTTTTAGATTTTTGCCCTATGGACTAGGAATTTAAGCATAGATTTTTCTGAGATGAATACTGTTGATAGGTTCATCAAATAGATCCCCTTTTGACATTGATAGTTGATATGCTCTTGATCCATATCCTGAGGTGACGACAAAAGAACCAAGCCAGTTAGGCTCAAATTTTCCTTTCTTCTCCCTATCCTGTTGATTCCTAGGGTTTTCCTTTAGTACCAAGTCACCAACCTGAAAGACCCTTGGTTTTACCTTGTGATTGTAACTCTGTGACATCCTTTGTTGATAAGCTGTTAGATCATTTACAGCTTGCTGATGATGCTCATCCA
>CM021108.1:612079165-612200451 GCA_007115665.2 Sequoiadendron giganteum | reverse complement strand
AGTTGCTCCTGCGTTCTTTAAACCAAATGGCATGACGTTCCAGCAGAAAGTTCCCCATGGACATGTGAAAGTCATCTTCTCCTGATCTTCTGGAGCTATTCTAATTTGATTGTATCCATAAAATCCATCCATGATTGATATCATGGCATGCCCTGCCGTCAAGTCCACAATGATGTCTATGTTTGGTAGTGGAAAATCATCCTTCGGACATGCCTTATTGAGATCCCTGAAATCTGTGCAGATTCTGATGCTATTGTCGGGCTTTGAAATAGGTACTATGTTTGATATCCACTCAGCATAATCTATAGACCTTATGAATTGAGCATCCAATAATTTCTTTAATTCTGCCTTTACCATTAATGCGATGTGAGGATGTATTTTCCTTAATTTTTGCTTAACAGGCTTGATTCCTATTGGAAAAGACAAATGGTGCATAAGAAGATTTGGATCTAAGCCTGGTATATCAGAGTATGACCAAGCGAAGTTGATTCTTCTTGATTTAAAGAATTTGATAAATTCTGGTCTTTCTTGATCAGTCATTGATTATGCTAGATGTAGAACTTTTGCCCTCTCTTCTGTGCCAATGCCCACTGATTGTGTAGGTTCGACGAGAACTGGTGATCGATCATGATAGTGTTTTGGGAGAGTGTCAAATATTCCATCCTTTAGTACCTCAAAAAGGTTTTCACCATTTGATGCATTCTTTATTTTTACTTTTTCCAGATCTAATGCTGCCACAGAATGGTTTTCACCATTAGATCTATTTTGCCTGTTTTCATTTTTGCAACTGGAAGAATTGACACCCTCCTACTGAGTCGTATTGTTATGAGTACTATGGGTAGCATTTGCATCAGGTTTGGTTTGACAAAGGAAATGCATGATAGCATCATCATTTTCAAATTTTGGTACAGTCAATGGTTCGCTAGGTTCCCAATCAATAAGTTTTGGATGGATTAATGGCATGGTATCATCAGATTGATTTAGGTCAATCGATGTTAGGGTGAGGACATCAATATCATCATAATTGTCATTTGGGATATCGAGATCCATGATGGTACCCTCTTTGTAATCATCTAGTTCACTCAAATTCTGTTCGTCCTCACTAGAGTCATCGATATTTAGTGGTTCCTCGACAAAAGGTCTAGACCCAGAGCCTTGGCCCTCCTCATGTGTAGGTGTATATTTTTGAATCACATCTTACTGGAATATCAATGACAAGTAGATCACAAGGTAATGCCCACTCATATTCATTTGAGTCTATTTTAGAACCATCTCTAAAGTGGAGGATATCTTCCATAGTTGTCTTTGTTACCTCTTGCTTCTCTTCTTCAGAGTATCCTAGTCCTGGTTTTTCTTTTGTGTGGAGAGTGAGAGGTGTGATAGGTTCTAAGATTCCCTCCTTTCTTAATCCCAATGGTCCTTGTCCTTCATAACCCATCTTTTCAAGAATAGCCTTGCCTTTTCCATACTTGTCTGTGTTGATGCTAACATTTTTGATATCGGTCCTTGATGTTGATGTTTCTTCATCCTTGTATAGCCAATCAAGGATTGCTTTGTTGTTTATTTCTTCTGCTATGGTTCCAGATTTTACAAATGTTTCTTGAAGAACTGTGGTAGGTATAGATGTTGGAGGTTTGATTAGTGATGGTTGACCATATTTCCTAGGAGGTTGCATTAACTATGATAAGTTAAGCGATTGCTCCATTGAGTACTATCCCATTCCTTTATCTATCAACTGAACTTGCTTTTGAAATTTTTCTAATATAGAAGTTTGTGTATCTGGATTGTTTGGTTTATCATGACTTGTTTCCTTTTCTTTACCTTTCTTTTGTGCCCACTTGGACTTTGTTCATTCTTGGATGATGATGAACTTGATGCTTCCGTATTGTGAGGAACAAAGGTGTCTTGAGATATTCTTAATGTGTCACAATATTGTGGCTGATTATAATCAGAAACTATAGTCACCTCTTGTCTATTTACTTGAAACTTCAGGCATTGATGGTATATAGAAGGTACGGCCTACATTTCATGAATCTAGGGTCATCCTAAGAGTATGTTGTATGCCAATTCTCTTTCTAATAATTGACATGCTATGTGCTTCATTACAGGCCCTACTTGAATGGGTAATACAATCAAACCTTTGGATGATCTTTCCTCCTCCTCATAGGCTTTGATGGTCATTTTCCATCGAGCATCAATAGCGTCTTCAGAATATCGTAGTGCATAGACTAATTTGAGGGTGTAAATGTTCAAACCAGCTCCCCCATCTATTAGAACTCTCTTAACACGATGATTATGGATACAGACTTCGACATGCAATGCTATGTTATGCGGATGGTTTAATGAGACATCATCCTGTTGAGAGAATGACAGACAATGCAGGGTAGTTAGATGTCCCACCATAGCTTGGAATTGACAAACATCCAAATTATTCGGTATGGTTGTGGCAACTAACGCTTGTTCAAGAACTTATTTATGTGATGGTGACAACTTTAGGAGTTCCAGTATTGAGATTTGGGCGGGGATATTTTTTAATTGATCAACAATACTATAATGATATTGAGGCGTAAACGCACATTAAGATCCTACTCCTTTTAATACTACCTTGGCTTGCCCCCTAGTCATGACGTTTGTTGGTTGAAATTCTTGATTCTCTCAAGGGGTGTTTTGCATTTGATTGATAATATCATAATTTGATGGAGGTGGAACTGCATGTGTGGATCCAATTCCCCTTAACATTACTTTTGATTTCCCCCAAGTCATGGCGTTTGTTGGTTGATGTTCTTGATTATCTCTAATTTTTAAAACATTGATTTGATTATCAGAGTTTTGCATGCTTGGGAGTAAATCCAAAGAGGTAACGTTGTTGGTTTCATTTTCCTCAATATTATCACTAACTGTATGATCATTTTTGACTTCAGATAGACACAGGATTGTTGTTTTATAGACATGATTGGTGTTATTCCCTTTGTTGTTTGATGATGATGCACCTTTGTCATAATTTGGCAAAGGATCTTTGAAGGCCGAATGATCATTGTTATTTTGTGGTCCTTTCACATACACTTTGTTGTTTTCCACCAAATCTTGTACTGCATGTTTCAATTCCATACAGTCATTTGTTTTATGACCCTTGTTATTATGATAGATGCAATAATCAGCATCATTCCACCATGATGGTTTGACTTTTGGATCCCAGAACCTAGCTTCCTATGCAGTGATAAGACCTGTGGTAACTAGTTCCTTCATTGTGGATTCCATTGATTGACCTAAAGGTGTAATCTTTCGTCGATTTGATGGTTTTTGATATGGTATTGTTTTTGCACATTTTTTGTTCTGCATGGTATTTGACTGGACTTTTTGGTCACTGTTTTGATTGCTTGAAGAAGATGCAGTCAAGTTGAAAAATGGTTTGACATTTTGTGAATCGCTTGTTGTTTCATTTGTGTTGCGATTCTTTTGCCAAATTTTTGGTTTATTGTTGCTTAAGTGTTGATTGGAGTAGTTATTTGATTTGTCATTGTAATGTTTGATAACTCCCCATTTCACTAATGCTTCCTAAATCTTAAGACCATTTTCTATGACTTTTTTGAAAGTGGGTGGACATTGTAATTCTAGTCTATAGCTCATTTCTTCTATCAAGTTCTCAATGAATAATTCCATCTTTTCTTCCTCTGGAATAGATCGACGATACCTAGTGAACAGTAGTCGCCATCTTTGGAGAAAAGACAAGAATGTTTCACCTTTGTTTTGTTTTAAGTTGTAGAGATCCTTTACAGTAACATCATTTTGGATGTTGAATGAATATTGAGAGATAAACTTGTTAACAAGTTTTCAAACGTTTTGATACCAGGTTGTAGTTTTGAGAACCATTCCATACATGCACCTCCCAAACTTCTTGGGAATAACCTCATCAAATAAGTCTCTTCTTGAGAAAATTCAAGACTCGTCGTTTTAAATTCTCGTATATGATCTATAGGATCTGTTCGTCCATTATACTTATCATACTTTGGGAATTCACAATGTCTTGGAAAAGGTAGCAAACCAACTATTGCGTCAAAAGGATAAGGACAAATGTCCTGTATGCATACCTTTTGGTTGTACCTTTCATCATGCCGTGTATCTATTGCTATAATAATTGCATTTGTGAGGTTAAAGCAACAACTGGATCGATTGTTTGCATTGGTAGCGGTATTTCTGTTTCATTTATTTCAGTTGCATCTTTCAAATGGTTTATATCAAAATCTTTTGGAAGTTTTTCCCCTGATTCGACCAACATTAAAAGATATTTTTCCATGTCTTGTTCCAAAACTTTTTCCATAAACATGTGAAATTTTGGATCTTGTTGAGCTGCTTGTATTTCCTCTTGAGTTATTTCATTTTTTTCATTGCGATGTAGAGTGTTCCAAGGATTTCTTCTATCATGTTTTTAGATGATTCAAGCTCTTGTTCTAAGAGTCTTTGTTTGTGGGACCTAGTAAAGATTGGCATACAAATTTTTTCCCTTTCTTCTAAATGTTGATCTTATGTGCTGGATAGTGTCAATTTGAACCTTTTTAAATAAAGTCAAATAAGATGATAGATCTTATTGATTGAGACAATATTTAAAAAGTTAATTACTATACTTTGTTTTGTGATGAAGGATGTATTATCCTGATAATGAAACTTTAGTGTAGTAATTGATTGTGTAATTAATTTTGACACTTGTAATTTGCAAGATCTGGTTTCAGTTGATAGGTTTAGAAATTTGTATTAACCTTTCCTGATTTTGGTCCTTTTGACAGTGATTCTGATGAACAAAAACTTGTGTTCTGGTGAAGATTGTTGAGAAAAGATAGACTGGTAAAAAATTTAAACTCTCTATTTTAGAAGCGCTAAAACAAAGTACAGAAGCGTTGTTTCACAGAAGCACTAGAATAGAGTCCTGAAGCATTGAAATAGAGACTAGAAGCGCTAATTTACCAGAAGCACTGAAATAGTGCATAAAAGCGCCACAAAATTTGATGGAAGTGCTACTTGACAGAAGTGCTGAAACAGTGCACAGAAGTGCTACAGAATTTGATGGAAGCACTACCTGACAGAAGCATTGAAACAGTTACCAGAAGCACTACAGAATTTGATGGAAGCGCTACTTTACCAGAAGTGTTGAAACAAGTTTTTCTAGAGCTTCCAAAAATAGGATTCTTAAAGACTCTCTACTGTAAAAGTTGATCTAGCCTTGTGGCATACTGTATTAAGGACTGTGGAAGAAAAGCATGATGAATGCACTGACTGTGATTGTAAAATTGAGTGAGAGCTCTTCTTTGAAAGAAGGCTCGTCAAAAGAGCAGTTCTACTGCAAAATCTAATGTTTGACCCCTAGCAAAATCGTGATAATGGTGGATGAATGTCCTATGTTGTAACAAAAGTTTCCGATTTTGGTATAAAAAACATTGTCTTCTCAATTTATAACCGTCAGGTTTCTTAGGTTTTGAGACTTTGATCTTTCTTTTAAGAAACGTGGTGGACTTCCACTTTCTAAGCATAGAGTTTTTTTGACTTGACTTGACTTTGTTTGTTTTCAGGATGATACTTAAATCTGATTTAATGATTCTTTGTGAAAACATAGCAAGCAATTTTGAATAAGTGTTTTTAAAAGTGAAAAGAATGTGTATGTTCAAAAATCACGAATGATCTTTATTGATTTTGACAGGTTGTTTTAACATTTGTACACATATCAAACAGACTCACACTTAAGGACAAGTAGGTCATCATTATACTCATAGCCCACATCTTGCAATTATGTTGACTCACACAGCAGTGTCACCCCCTAGAGGGTGCCCATGTTTTTGTTGTTGTCAGGTACATACTCAAAGTGACGGACATAGATACCAAATCCCTTGAGAAAACGATCCTTGGTAATTATATGGTGAGTGTCTTGGGGGCAGATTCTTCCCTCCCCTTGCACCGTGAGTATGACAATGTATGGATACTGACTCGGTGAGCAACTACTCTATGGTTCGTAGATAGGGTTTCATTCAGTGTGGCAAATAGATAAACTCCCTCAAGAGACCTCCCAATCTATAGAACAAAGATTTTTGTGATGGTTATCTTGCCTACTACCGTCAATTTGGACTTTAATCGACAAATTGCATTTGTATTATAGTGGGTTGGATAACTTGGCTTTGGTTGCTCCCACTTAGGTCGTTCCCGTAGGGTGAGTACTTTTTCCCACTACAACAAGCCTGCTAAAGGATTTAATAAAGTGCAAATGACATAAAAGAAAAGTGAATCTGGCACTTTGGTCACCCAGTTAAGGGGAGAGCATAAGCCTAATCACTACAAGCATAGCATATAGATTTGTCCTGTTTTAAGCCCAAAAAGAAAGATTCTTAATCTAAGTGAAGGTGTTGCTTCACTGAAATCATGATGTTCTTTTTAACTTCTTCTGTAAAAATGAGATTACTATCCTAGGATTGATAGATTTGCTTTAAGAAAAACAAGAAAGTGACTATCCTAGGATTGATCAATTTTTAAGAACTTTGAAGTGACTATCCTAGATTGATCAATTTCTAAGAACTTTGAAGTGACTATCCTAGATTGATCAATTTTAAAAACTTTGAAGTGACTATCCTAGATTGATCAATTTTATCCCAACTGTGAAAAAGTAAGATCTAGCCATGGAAGCATCGGATCCAAACTATTTTTTACAAAAGCACTGGAATATGGCACCGAAGTGCTAGAACAGTTACCTGAGGTGCTAAAACCTGAAAGTACCAAAATAGTGTACTGAAGCGCCGAAGTTTGTTGGAAGCGCTAAAACCCAAAAGCGATGAAATAGTGTACCGAAGCGCTGAAGTTTGTCATAGAAGCACTAAAACACCCGATGTGCTAGAACAGTGACCGGAAGTGCCAAAACTCTGATTGCACTAGAACAGGGACCAGAAGTGCCAAAATTTTAAACAGAAGCGCTAGAATAAATCACGCTGTGAAACCTATGTAACACTTTCTAGAAAATTTTGAAATTTTGAAAAAAATGGGGTTAAAGCCCCATGGTGGGTGCCAAATTGTAAGTGTGGAAATGGGGTAAATAACATAAACACTTCTTAATATGACATTATATCAATAGATTAAACAAATGAATCAATTCAACAAAGTAATCAATTGAAAGCATCCTATTGCTCTCTATCTCCAAAGATTTATTAAATCTAAATAGCACTCAGATTGTGTAAGCATATAAGACTGTTAAAATGACTATCTGAAGAACGAGATGATGATAATATAATGCTAAATGATAAATCAATTAAACTAGCAGGATATTGAGGTGAAACAAATAATTGCAGCTCCAAAAGGCAGCCATTGTTGTGAAGCTTGGTTGTTGAATTGCTTGATGCTTGATGTCTAGATTTCTGCAGAGTAAGGGTGCAAAAGCTTGATTATCTAGATCCTTTTTTGGTTCAATGAGGCTTGTATTTATAGATTTACTGGTTGTAGAAATGCATAGGGAAAGCTTTGAGAGGCTTGGATTCAATCTGGAGGATTGAATAGCGAGAGATGGAGGAGATTGAGAGAAAGGAGGTTGTCTCCACCCATGAAAACACCAAGCAAGAGAGGAGGAAAAATTGATGGAAGAAGATTAAGAGATCAAATTCCAAATTTGTCTCCAATTTGTCTCCAAAACTTCCCATGAAGTTTCAAAGCATTAATTGTGACAAATTTAGACATAGATTAGACATAGGAAATCTAATTCATTTTTGAGGAAAAGTAGAATGGAATATTCCTTTATGGTCAATTCAAATATTTTGATTTATTTAAATTAGAAAAGGGAGATAAATAATTTAATAAAACAAACTATAGGATAGTCGTTTATTAAATTAATCAGAGGAATATGTTAATTAATAAATAAAGTGTTTGACCTTATTTAATTAATTCGAGAATGATGTGATAGATTGAAATAGGGATTTGATAATTAAATCGAACAAAGTATTTAATTTTGTTTATTTAATTAAGATGAATTTGAATGTGAACTATATTAAATAAATATTTCTATTTATTTAAACTGTAGAGGAATTAGAATAATTAATCAAATAATGTGTATTTAATTAATCAGATGTTCCAGACCAATTTTAGGTGTATACAAAATGAAAAGGTAAAAAATGGGTTATGGTTTAGCTCTAGTAGAAAATATATTCAATGATATAAATGTGTTAGAAATAGTTATTCATATATTGAAAATCCTAGTGAGAAAGATGAAAATAAAGATGTATTAGTGATCTAATGCAGTTTCATCAAGCCTCACACTTTAGTTAAAAAAGGTCAACCTAAGCGGTATCCAAGGATATATTCAAGATGAATTCATATATGTCTTATACTAATGAGAAATTTTAGACTAGGAAAGAATTAGTGTTCATGCAGAAATAAACTTGAACTAAAAAACATTTCGAGATTCTAATCTATAAAAAAATATTTGTAATTTAATCTATGGATTTTTTAAAAAAATTTATTGTAATGGAACAAAAGATTTAACTAATTAACTATTGGAATTAAAATATTTTCAAACTACTATGTCTTCTTAACTTTTGGTCCTTTTCAAAGAAAAATCTAACTTTGTAAGCTTAAAATGTGTACTCACTTCTCATTTCTATGGAATGTAAGACACTTATACACATCTAGAAGAACATAAGAGACAAAATAGAATTTTATATCTGAAATATTTAATATTTTCACATCATATAAATACTTAGAAGAGCATAACAAAAAATGGAAACAACATGCACAAAATCACCTTGTAGGTAAAGAATATATGAACATAATTACCTAAACATAAATATAATGGATAACCAAAATACATATCTCTACCACACTATTTTGATTCCTTGATTAAGAGGACCATTAAAAAGTATATTCCAATGATTTTGAAAATGAGAAAAAATAATATGTGTAATTTAACAAAGCTCTTTGATATTAATTCATGCATCCAAAAGTCCTTTTTATTGAAAATCAATAAAATATATACTATGAATTAACACCTAAATATATCATCATGGTCAACATGCACAAATATCGTTAAACGTTTGTTATGTAAATTCATCACTATAGATTTACTTGCACTAAATAAAATAGTTTATATCAAGGAAATCATCATTAAACATGAATCCTAAGAAACTTTTTCATTCTTTGTGGATTTCTTCAATTAAGGATACAACTTCCTCCAAAAGTGTTTGTTGGCAAGAGGAAATGTTGAATTATAGTCCAGAGATTTGTGCCCTGATATCCCTTATGTAGTTAGTTTATACCCTAGAGAATACATTGAGAGAAAATAGTATTTGTGATAGGAAACTATATCTAACTATATTCCATATGTAAAATTAAATAAGAATGATATGCATATATAACACATATATTTCTCAAATCATCATAACTCCATATATATATATTATAGATACAATGGTAGGTCTTAGATCTGCTCTACATTATCTTCAATCCTATCTTTACTTTCTTATCTACTACTCTTTTCTCTAATCAATCATATCATATATCCTACATATATATTACATACATATATCTTTGTTTTTTCTCCTAGAGAGGTCCATGAACCTCATAGGGCATATTTTACTCCATCTTCCCTATTGACCTTAGGTTCTAGAATTCCTATACAATAGCTTTTGATAGATTATGGTCTCTACCATGTATCCTAATAACATCATCCCCCCTTTAAAATTATTTATTTTCGTCAAGACATGTTCAATTCCCTGAAAGAATGTGTTTTTAGATGACCTTTAACTACACAAGTGTAGTGTCCAATTTTATTTCACTTGCTTGAGAACTTTTATGTGTCGTTGAACTTTTATGTTTATTGTCTTTGCCTCCACAAGATTAGTAGGTATCTAGATCTATTGTGTTACATTCTTGGCTTCCCCCAAAAATCTAATTAGATGTACCAATTTGATGTTGATGTTTTCTCTGAGATGCTTGATTTGCATCTTAATTTGTTCCCTTTTCTCATTATTTTTGTGTAGTTATGTGTTTACAATCTCTATTTGTGCCTTGAAAATTCCATCCATATATTTTAGTGGATAATAGGAGGATGAGATTTGTAATATTTGTACCTCTAGTTGTGTGATCTAGTCATTTAGGTTCCTAGTGAGGTTAGGCCACTGAATAAATTTTTTTGTATATTATATTTTTTATTTATACTTCCAATTAGGAGTGTGTTTCCACACACCTTTTTGTATCCATTTTTGTTTTCCTTTTTATTATTTCCTCTTGTGTCTCCTACCTTATTTTATCTCTTTGTGTCTTTAGATCCTCTTGTCGGCCATCCACCAACTACTTTAGTTTTTGTGGTAGTGGGAGGGATGTGTCTCTTTGCATTTGTGGTATAGTACAATGCAATATACTCATTATCGCTTGTAGTTTCTCTACACTTTCCACATGTTCTTCTATTATTTCCTTCCTAGCGGTAGTATGGACTGTCCCCTAATTGTTTTTTTTTTAATTAGGAGATACTAGAAACGTTTACTTGAGTACCTATCACCAGCAACTCGAGTAGTTGTGGTGTGTGATCCGGTGCATAATTTTCAATGAAATTTGAAGTTTCTCATCTCTCTCCAGAATCTAAACCATCAGAAAAAGTTTGATGTCCTGATTCCAACGCAACTTGAACGGAGCGAAAAGACATCCGTTTGTACAAGTTACGAACAGTCAAAATTTGAAGTTGACTGGTCAAAGGTTGACCAAATCCAATTGACTTTGCATTTTAGTTCAAAATGTGATGGGCGGATTTGAACTCTCAACCTACCCACTCCAAAACCCTTCAACTTACTACTACACCATATGCATGTTCGAGTACCTAAATGGCTCTAGCGGTATTTGATCGCATTTTCCTGCCACCTATAAATTAAAAAACAAAGAAACATGGGTGGAATGGGAATGGAACCCATGATCTCCACCAAGGCCACAAGTGTCAGAACCTTTTTCAATAACCAAGCCACCACCCATAGGCTTTGAAATTTAATTGGAGTTTATTTAATTTAAACATTATTGGTGGCTATTACCCATAAATGGTGGGCCGGTGGTTGGAACCATCGACCCATCCTTGCCAAAAATTTTGGGATTCCCAACAGACTGCGGATTTGATGGGGTTCAAGTTGGATGAAATTTATTTTATCATATATATCCGACAGCCATAATGTTTTAAAATTAACCACAAAATATTCTAAGGGGTTATTTTTGTGGGATTTTTAAGATGCATGTTATTTTGAGGGGATTTGTTGTTAAAAATGGAGATTAAGGATATTTTGTAAATAATATGGTTATGAACAATATTTGGTAAATTTTTTGTATAAAAAGGGTAGAATGGGGGGTGTGAGATAAAGCAATTCTGAAGAAGATATTTTTTGGCTAAATGATGGAAGTGAATTTTTGAGAGAGTTGTGAGAATATTTCCAAGTGATAGTGAATTTGATCCTTATGCATTTGAAGCTTAGTTAAGCTTGTTGCATTTGTTGAAGGATTTATTAGTAATTCATTATCCTCCAAGGAGATAGAAATCTTGTAACAAGTGGAAGACCTTTTGTAATCCTTTTCTGGAGATTAATCGGATCGGTCTCACTCCATTGGAGCGGACCCGGAGACGTAGTCACGATTGTGGTGAACTCTGTTATCAGATTGTTTGCATTTTCTCTCTCCTTCTCTCTCACATTCTATTTTCTTCACTTTATTATTTCCGCTTAATTAACCATGTTAATGTGTTAATTTCGTTTATGTAATTTGGATTTTAAAGATTGTATACATTAAGCATTCAATTATGCAATTAGTCTAGATCCTAATCAGATCAGTGTGGGTGTTGGTTGTAGTTGCTTTCATTGTACCAAAAGATTATTAGTAAATTGGATGGGGGATTGAGAAGTAGATGATTCTATAGTATTTCCCTATTTTCCTCTATCATTGCCTTTGCTTTGTTGGATACTCTTTGGAGGGTGTGTTGTTTATTTCCTTGCACTTTCTTCTTTTAGGATGGAATCATGGAGTTCCATAGTCATTTTTGTTGTCTCCTTTTTCACCTTCTTTGTTTATGTTTTTCCTCCTTCCATTAGGGATTCCACTCTCTCTTTTTTGGAGTTCATTAGCTTGGGCTTGTTCCAGCTACTCCTAGTACTTTGTAGTAAGGTCTCACCCTACCTCTTAGATTTTATTTTCTCTTATCTCCTCCTCCATTTTTAGCGATTTTTTTCTCTTTTCTACTAGACTATAGTAATTCTTGGCTCCAAAAATCCTTTGATTAACTCATCTAGGCTCTTTTTTAATCTCCCTATATACTTTACTAAGAATTATATTATTCCTTTCTTATTGTTCACATTTACTTCTTCATACATGGTGAGGACTTGAGACAACATATTGTGATAGATGATGGAATTTTTTGTGGCCATGACATCAGTTACTAGTTGTGGTTCCTCTCAGGTCTCTAGCTACTATATTTTAACCAAACACTATTTATTATTCTTCCTTTGAATTTTTTTAATTCTTAAACTTTTTCCTCCTCCTCTTTATTGGATATTTTTATTATCTTCCCCGTCTTTGGTTGTATAGCCCTTGCTTTATGATTTGTTTTCTCTACACTCATATGCAATAAGACTTTTGACACTTCTTGCATATCTTGTGTAGTTACTATTAATGATGGGGAGGTAGGACCCTCAAATTATGCGCTAAATTCTCCACGTAACCTTCCAAACCTTCTTATTGTTGGTGTGATAGTTTTCAAAAGTGGTGCAGAGGAGGAAGGTTGTGTTGTCCCTGTTGGTGGGATTTCCCATTGCTTCAGTATCTATACCTTGTTCTTATCAAACTTCTTTGTATTTTCCTTATGGATTTAGTCCATAATTTCTTTGTATATCCCAAATCTATTGACATTTTTATCCTTTGGTTTTCTTAGGATTTTTGTGGCATATGCATCTACTTCCCTCTGTGGTACTTCATAAGGGATCTTGGGAATGGATGATTTCCTCAGATCTATCACCTCCATGTATGTATATTTTTTATCTACCAAAAAAGTGATGTTATTTATGTATTGTGTTATGGACTCATATATTATCCACTCCATAGCTTATTTCTATTGTTGGAATATCTTGAAGAAGCCAACGTATGAAATGGTGTATGTCAATTTATCCTTAAATTGTAGAGTGTGGAGCTTTATTTATTCTAATACTAGTATGCTTGTTTTCCATACTTTTCATTTTAATGTTATTAATTCAATCAAGAAGTAGAATACTAGGAAAATGAGTAGTGTCCCATACCAAAAGTTATTTGGTCTGAGGTTTTGATTTTCTAGAGTTTTCCCATTGGTTTCTCCCTCATCACTTCATAGAATTCAATATTCCTCCCCTCCACCACCATTATATATGTGGATTGGATTGTCATTGCTTTTAGGGAGTCTTATTTTTTGGCATAGTAAAATTTGTATGTGATACCCATAGTAGTAAACCACACAATAGGGTTTCTAATTGTTTGAATGCTAAAACTCTATCCATCTAGTGTGGATCTTGTAAGCTTTTTTACTTCATCATATTTTTATGGATTTATTAGCTAGAACTTATCCTATCATTCTTAGCCTAGTTACCCCATAAATTGCCTCAATTATGATTCGGTAGGGTTTGTTGAGGTATATGAATTCGTCATGTAATATGATCAATACTAGCCTAACCTATTCATGCTCATCATAGAATTCCAATTAATATTTCCACACATCCAAATATTTATGTCCCACCTCCTTGTATTGTGGCCGATATGTGCTCAGATCTAGAGTGAGTAGGGTTTTCTAGAGCTCCTCAAATTTTGTATGCTCTATTTCATAAATGGGCTCATGTATGTATTTCCTTATGTCTTCTATATACACCATATCTATGAGGATTCTTCAGAAAGCCCCATCTTTATCTACCTCCATTTCCTTGAATGGTTATTTATTTTATTTTGGTCATGACTTATCCATACATTTACCGTAGTCGTTGTTGCCATTTTTTTTAGTTGTATATGAATAGCAAAGCTCACTTAGCATTTTTCAGTAGAATATTTGAGTACAAAGTGAGAATGGAATAGGTGTAGTGGTGTTTAAATATGTTTGGGCTATGTTGGTGGTCATTAATTCCTTTTTGTGTTGAGTTACACATACTTTGTTATCCATTTGTATATGTTGACTACTAATAGTTTTATTTTATTTTTTATTGGTTTATAATACATCTGTTTACAATTATTTATTTTCTACAATTAAAATTTTAATCATTCTAGTTTTTGGTAGCATTTAAGTCTTTCCTCATCAACATATCTTGTAATGTGATTTACATCTAATATTTTTAATCTCATGACTCCTGATTTCATAATTTTGTGTACATAGTATGGTCCTAGCCACCTTACTTTTAACTTTCCTTGTTTTTTAAATTTTTTATCATATAATATGGATAAATCTCCTACTTTGAAATTTTTGTTCCAGAGGTGTCTATGATGCTAGGTTTTTTGTCTCTTTCGCTCCACTTGCTATTTGTATTGGGCTATGAGCTTGTTGTCACATAAATTGCACCCTACTGAACAAGAGTTCAGTGTTCTAATGACACAATGGAAATAACCTCAAGGTTGTGGGACCTTGAGAAAATGAGGTTGAATCTCTGGAGAAGTATGGCTTCCTAATCTAAACTTAGTGCAAGTGTGTTGGTCTAATGCAACACATGAAACCTATCGCTACCCTAATCTAACAAACCATAGAGGAAAAGGGGATAGAAAGAAAACATAAAAATGAAAGAAGGTGATGCACCAAGGTAGAAATGTGTTTCTTCCTGATTCTAAACAACATAATACACAACAAAGAAGCTAAAACATACACTCAGCCATGAAGGTAAGATTTTTTTTCTCAAACATGCAAGAGATACAATGATAATAGTTGAATTTTATAAACATAAAAGAATAGAAGCAATCCTTACAATGGGAGAATGTAAAAATTACAATGTCTTCGAGAGAAAACCCTAGAGAAGCTAGAGGAAGAACCCCAAAACATATACAAGTGTTTCCTTTATAGTTTAAGAATAACTAAGATGAACAATAAATAACCCTAACCCAACTAGGGTTACAAATCTAATCAAAGAAACCCTAAGATCTATTCAAGAAATTCATGCCCAGATCAAGCATCGTCGCCATACCTGCTATGAAAATTGCACCAAAAGGAACTCCTGGAGAAAAAAAAACTAGCACACCATCTACCTTGCCTTGAATATTTTCCTAAAAAAGGCATCCAAAATCCCTATGAAATCAGAGAAATAGGTATGGGAATGGTCAGAGAGGATGAGAAAAAATAATGAATGGGCATGATTCCCACAAATCCACCAGGAGAAGTCACCAAAATGCATTAAAGATGTCCTCAAAACCCTAAAATTCAAGCTTGGTTGTTGGGAGTAGTTGCACATTAATGGCCTCAATGAAGAAAATTGCACCAATTCATGGATCGTTGGGGCATTGGGCTTGAAAAAAACCTTTTAGAATCCCGTGAATTAAATGGTCTCAGGCCCCAAAAATGTATCTTTGTCGGAGGTTGAGCTTCAGACCTACCCCATGTTGTCTTCATTGAACATCAAACTTTAGTGCTAAAACATGGGAGATTGGGCTTCGGGCCGCTAGGTGTCAGAAGTCAAACCGTCAACTTACTCCATACCAAAAGAAGAAATGGGATGAAATCACAACCACTAAATAAGAGATTGTCAAACATTGGGGGTGAGAGAGTTGGGATACGTCTTACCAAAGAAAGGTAAGAGGTAGAAGGGAAAACCAAAGGACAACCTACAAAAACTCAACACAATGAAGACTACAAGGGTGATCGCAAGACCTTCTAGAATTGGGGAGTAGACTATCAGATGTCAATCTATGGTAAAACCAAAGAAGTTAAAGGGGATGAACGAAGGTTGACCCCTGAAACTTCTTAGATGAATTTAGATCGGTGAAGGGATGGAAGGCGGGAAAGGGGAAGACCGATGGCCAACACCCAAAACCTAGTTGAAGGGTGGGAAAGGAGATGAAGGATGCAGAAGTGTGGAAGAGGGTGGATGGAAGACCAACCCTCAAAGCCCAAAAATTTGACACTATTTTTTTTTTAGAAAATCCAAGGTGAGCTTCAATGGTCAAAGGTAAGGCATGAGGCTTACCTTAAGAGATCGATAAAAGGTAATGGGGAAGAGCGAAGGCTGAAGGCCAATGGAAGAGAAGGAATAAAGGGGAGAAGGAGAAAACAAGCATGAAGGTAAGTAGGTAAGGGATAGTCTGAAAAAAATTAATTATAGGACAGCCATGTGTGATCCCACAATAGTGATTTACAAATTTTGGCCAAACTCGACACTTAGATTATTATTTTTAACTAAATCTTCACATTTGGGCACCTATAGTGGCTAAACCGTCAAGAATTTGAAGATGATGAAAACTAGAGTCTCATCACATTTTGTCTATAGATTCTAAAAATATATTTTTCAAAATTTTTGGAATCAGATTGCACTTCCTTTTCCATCTCCCATGAAAACTATTTTTTTGTAGAAAACAACATTTTTAAAAAGTGACACACACTGTATAACGCATAACTCTTTTTCCATGAAGGATAAAATTCTAATTCTTTCAAATTTTGATTTGTAACTCTGATATCTAGTGCTTCCACTTGGTTAGATAGTTTTTTATTGAATATTTTTTCTTTAATCAAGTTTCGAAGTCAAACCAATTACAATTGAGACATAGCACAACCGTATAATGTGTAACTTTTTTTGTATATATTGAAATTCAATTTAAGTTTTTGTTGGATCAAGGACTTCAATATCTGGTGCACTCATATTTTTTGATAATCTGCTATTTTTCCACATGTGTAGAATAGAGACCTTTATTTTCGATGAAAAACCTATGTTTAATAAAACTAAAAAAATAAATACATAATAAAACCAAAATATATTAAAATTATATTCATTGGATAGCTCGTTCTGAGGACTACCATAATCATTTGAAATAAATTTTAAATGAATTCATTTGATCCCCCAAAAGGTAAATCAAAAGTGATTTTTTATCAGTATTTTGATAGGTGTAAAGGAGACTCATTTATAGGTATTGTTTAAAACTAGCAAGGTTCTATCCAAGGGGGTTTGATCTAAGGTGGTTTGATCAAACCCTCTTCAATTGGAATCCTTTAAATGGAACATTTTAAGGCTTAAATCATTATATTTTCTAAAAATATGCGATTTCAACAAAATTTTGTTCCTCTTAGAAATTGTAAACCAACTTTCTGGGATCACCGCCATATTTGGAACACTTCAAGGGAAACACATGCAAGATGAGCCATCAAGGATAACTCAGATCAAATATCAATGATGGTTCATCAAAGGGGGGCATGAAATAACAACATTTTGGCAATTTTTGTGAGATGATTTCATACTAATCATGGAGTCACGAGGCCTTATTAATCCATTGGGCATGGTATCATGAGGGTAAGAATTCAAGAACTGGGTCTTCTTAGAGAAAAAAAACATTTGCAAGCCTAAACTTGGAGAAAAGCATGGAAACTACAACATAAATTCCCTTAAGGAGAATTTAGGATGTGCAAAGCACTTGATGGAAATAAAAAATATTTATAATATGTACTCGAAAACTCAAAGCTTATCAGAAATAAGGTTTGAGATGAATCCCATTGATTGAGATTAGAAGAACCTGACCATCCAACTTGGAAAGATAGAATGCATTGGCCTCCAGGTTGCAACTAGTGATGATTTATGGACCACTCCACATGGCATCGAACTTGGAATGAATTCTAGCTTTGGCTCTATCTGCATCCAATTTCAGTACTAGATCTCCCTCTTGGAACACTCTAGGAACTATTTTTTTATCAAAAACATTTTTGGCCTGTGGTTGATGTGCTTCTATGAATTGCATAGATTTATTCCTTGTCTCCTCTAGTTCCAAGAGGTCAACCATCCTTATTGGCATAGCATCATTTTCATCTAACTCCATATGATGTGTAAACTCAAAGGAAGGAAACTCCGACCTTAATGGTAACCTTTCTTCCCTTCCATAAACTACCTTGAAAGGAGAATTACCAATTGATATTTTAGGAGTAATTTTATTAGCCCAAAGGGATGCCTTCAACTTGTTATTCCAGGCACTTTGGTTGTCCTCAATGGTCCTCTTGTTAATTCTGATAAGGTTTTTATTTAAAGACTCGACTAGGTTGTTACCCTCAGGATAGTAATTAGATGAGGTCTTCAAGTAAATATTATGCTTCATTTCCCAATCAAGGATCTATGCACTAGTAAAAGCCTTGGCATTATCTGAAATAATGGTGGAAGGAGAGCCAAATCTTGTAACAATTTCATCAAGGAATTCAAAAATTGAAGCATTAGTGGCATCCTTCAAAGCAATTGCCTCTATCCACCTTGTAAAGTAATCTATGGTTGTTGAAATCCACCTATGACCAGCACTTGATGGTGGATTTATCATGCCAATAAAATCCAAACCCTATGGTGTAAATGGTTGATCAAATTGAATAGGGTGAAGAGGGGGCAAAGCCAACCTTTTCTTTCTAGAAAACAAATCACATTTTTTACAATCTCTCACCTATTTGTGGGTATTATTGAACAAGGTTATCGAATAATAACTATCCCTCGTCATCTTTGTAGTAATAGTCCTTGCAAAAAAATGGCAACTTGAAGAGCCATCATCGAATTCATTTAGTAATTTATTGACTTGATCTGCCTCTATGCATCTTAATAGGACTCCATTTAAATCCTTTCTGAAGAGTATGCCATCCACTATGACATAGGGGGTGGAGTGTGATCTGAGATGTCTCCTTTTGGCCTTGTCTACACATGTAGGATATCTCCCCTCTACTAAAAATGTAGTCATATCCTTGATTAGTGGAAAAATGGGTGTACTTATGGTTTAAGACATAGAACATCACTTTTCTCCAACTAACATTCAAGAATGACCTAGAGACCTCAACCCAATGAAGAATGAAGGAAGAGATTTGACAATAGGGCATCTTAGGAGATGTTTAGAGATTAATTAAGGCTGAATGATGGGTTCACCACCAAGCTAGGCCTTATAAAAATGAATGGCATGCAAGATGAAATGCAAAACATAGTTTGATTCAATGCTTTACTAAATGAATTAGAAATGCAAACAAAGAAAAATAAAAAGTGTGCACCTAGAAACTTGTAGAGACTGGAAATGTTGCTAATCCTGAAATTTTGGCCTACTAGGACTCATTTGCCATTCAAGAAAAATCAGTCCCAGTTCTAGATTTCTGCATAGGAGTAGGTTTTGGGAAAATGGATATCTAAATCTATAAAAATATCTGAAAAACACCTATAGTGGGACTCATTCACCAATTGTGGCAAATGAGTCTAGTTTGACTTTTCTGGAAATTCAAAGTCTGGATCTATTCTTCTCAGTCTGATCAATCTGCTCCTCTAGGTTCCTAGAACTGAAACGTTGATTTTGGAGTTGTAGATAACCTTTTAGTGAAGATTATGACCTTTTCAATGGGGAAAAAACTCTAAAAATATTGTAACCTAATCTTCAATTATCTCCAAGTCTTTAAAGTACCTAAATCTGCAATTACACAAAGAAAGAGAGAAAAAGTGTTGATTGTTAAGAAATAGGGGTTTTCCTTGGTCAAACCCCTTTTAGGTAATTAAACCAAATGATGAAACAATGGAATGAAGGCATGAATCAGGGAACAAAGAACATGAATCATGCACAATAATACCTTGAATGATGCCTTGTATATGTCTTGTAAATCTGTAACTTAACATGAAATGGCTATGAAGGATGTAGATCTTGATCTTTGACAATAGGAATGTAACAATGCTTGGTCTTGGATAATCAATGCTACAACACAAAACTAGCTCAATAAAATACTTGATGCTTGATATGCTTGACATGATGATGGATCTTGAATGGCTGCAACAATTGATGAAGAATTTCCCCTTGAATCCCTTAAAACTGATCTTGAAAGTTATCTTGATGACCTTGTAAATACTTGGAATGCTTAACTCTCAAGAACTTCACTTGATGACATGAATGTATGATGAAAAATTTATTTGAAAGGTTATTTATATAGGAAATCCACTCAAATGACTATTAATTTGATCCCCAAGGCTGACATGGAATAAATTTTAATTAAAAACCCTCTTTTCCTACTCAAAACCTTAAAAATAGGCCAAATCGAACTCATTTTCCATATTGGGTGAATGAGTCACACTTGGATGGGAATCATTCACCCAAGGTGGTGAATGGGTCCCACAAGGGCTATTTATAGTCCTAAAGTGTGAATGAGTCAAGAATTTAAGCTTATACATTGATCTTGTTGGTATTTTGATTAAAAGATGCCTTGGGATGTACAATATGGGGTCATAGAGGCCTATTAATGATGATATTAAGGTTATAGATTCAATAGGCTCCAAAATCCAAAAAAAAAGTGTAAATAAATACACTTTACAACATTAAATTAAAGAAAAGTTGAGTCTATTTAGCTTAGAAGGGCCCTAAATCCCATGTGAATGTGTAAAACACATTACAACACTGGATTGGGTCTTCTTTAGTTTACAAGCATCCTAAATTTAATGTGAATATATAACTAAATATATTTTACATCATTAAATTAAGGTAGAGTTAAGTTAATTTAGCTTAAGGAGGGCTTAAGACCTAATGTGGATGTGTAAAACACCTCACAACACTAGACTAAGGTGATATCAAGTCCAATTCATCATTAAACATTCCCAAATTAAGCAAGGGATACTTTTTTTCTACACTACATTTAGCCCCCACTTTAGCAAGAGGATGAACTTGCTTCAAACTCACACTAAAGTAGACATTCAAGAGGGGTCCAATCATACCAATGCAGATGACAAAGGATGAAAAAGATCAAGGCAGTGGTCAAGTCCCCATGATCCAAGATCCTAAGCCAAACCAACATAAGCACAAAAGGATAGACACAAGGTTTATGATTTACAGAAAAATGAGATACACAAACATACAATGCCAAAGATATAAAGAGGAAAGAAAAGAAATAGATAGATTCTTTGATTAAAATGCACTCACTTTGGGGCCACAAAACTTTAAGTCATCCACGGGGTGAGTAATCCACAATATGATCACTCTAGGGCCACAAAACTTCAGGTAATCTATGGGGTGAGAATTTCTAAAAGGTGAGACACATACACTCATGGTTGGTATGAACTCACACACATGTAAGTGGCTATGGGTAAATTCATGCCTTAGATTGGGCTTTCTACTCAACCATACAAAATCTATACCGCTTGATAACTTTAATAAGGTGCCACACAAGAATGATTTTTGAGCTTCATGAGAGAAGAAAAACTTCATATGCTTGGAGCTCATGAACAAAGAGGATGGCTCTATAGGCATGCAAGCTATGTTATCAAAATTGTAAATGTGAAAAAGTGTACAGAATGTTCAAATTTATTTATTTTAGTTCATGTGAGGTCTCTTCTTATGAAACATCATGCTTAATATTTAGAAGAGAGAATAAGTCAACGAAATATCACACTCTTGGAGGAAATCAATCCCAATGACACCACCAAGGAAAGGATGCATCACAATAAATAAAAATCATGTAGTGAAACATGAGTGTCGATGTATGCCCCCACTTTAAAGGAGTTGCTAACACCATTGCTATGAGAAATTGCTTTAAATTAGAAGAAGATATGAGAGCTTATTCAGAAATCCCTATGCTAGATCATATGCTTCCAATAAGATACATTGATGAATAAGTATGTCACGTGAGATTCATCTTAAGGCATGTCGTCCACATCCTAAGCTTGCTCTTATGTGTTCATGAAAGGTGATAAACTAGAAAAAAGAGACAACGACAAGTGACATACGAGGACAAGGCTACCTAACCACTTGACCCCACTTAATACAAGACAAGGATGAGATAAATAGGATGAGAATAAGTATCAGTTAGAGGAGTTAGGTGCTTCAACACAAGGAAGAGCATCATACTCCTTGAGATGTTGAATTTTGTTGCTTAAAGCCTTACATTTGTTAGTAAAATGACCATGAACTCTATGATATGCACAAAATGAATTCTTTTAGTAAAATTTATTTCATATTTTTGGAGGGAAAGATATCAAGCTATCTTGGAGTCCCATCAAGATACCCTCTTGATCAATAGTAGAAGATGTTACTTTATTTCCGCAAGATGTCATACACACAGTAAATGATAAGGCTTTAGATGAAAATGGAGATAAGGGAGGTAAACCTAAATCTTTCTTGAAAGAGTATGGTAAGTCAGTTTGCATTCTCTTTTCATTGCATCCATGTGTATGAGGGAGATTGTATTCAATATCATAACAATCTTTCAAGTTAGATGAAGGGGGTTTGTTTTTCTTAGAAGGATTGTCTTCTTCACAAGAACACAAATCATTTTTAAAGTTATGTGTCATCCATTCATGAGGGATTGGAGTTATATATCCCGCATCACCACCATGGGGTAACTTTTTAGAACTAAGTTGAGCAAATGAAACAAAAGGTTATTTAGGTTTAGATTGTGAGATTTTGCACTGTCCTATAAAGGAAGGTGTGAAATCCCTAATGTTAGTAGAACTTGTATCTGAAAATGAATCGTTGGTATATGAATCTTTGGATTTTGAGGGTGAGATTTTGGATTCCTTATTGAAAGGAAGCATAAAATATAATGAACCAAAATTATCACTAAAAAGTTTAGGATTGACATGAACTTGTATTGGCTCAACTTTTGATTTTGGCTTGAAAGTATTCATGGAGTTGGAAATGTTGTGATTGTATGATTCATAGGTTTGTTCATCTGATTCAACCATGTATATCTTGTTTTTGTATTCAAATTTCATTGCATGATGAAGAGTAGAGGGGACTCCTTTCATAGCATGAATCCATGGTCTCCCTAGGAAAATATTGTATGAAAGGGGTCTTGGCATGATATGGATAGGGGTAGGCAACACTATAGGTCTGACCTCAATAGGTAATATGATAATCCCTAGTGGTTTCCTATTAAAAATGTCAAATCCACAAATATGAACACCATTAAGTTGAATGAGCCTTTTTTCCATGTCAATTTTGTCTAGGAGGTCAATGCTACAAACATTGATTTCTGATCCATTTTCTATGAGAGTGTGCCTAACTACAGATTCATTAATGATCACCTTTATCATCAAGACTATATTATTTTTTTGAATCTCAAGTGAGGTTAATTGATGTTTAGGGAATGTGATTTTTGACTTTGTGACATGCATGGGACAAAAGCAGGATGTTACATTATTAGTTTCATATAATATTGGATCTCCACTTGCTTTATTTGCAACATTTCTTGAAATAGACACTTGAATGTAGGTGATAGTTGAATGAGTTGCCACAAAGATATATTAGTGGGAGTCTTCTTAATATCTTCAACACTAAAAACAATATGGTGAGGCAATGGTGATTTTGTAGGAGCGATTTGTGATACCCTACATGTTTGAGAAACTTTTTAATATCTTGGTTGATGGAAAAAATTGTTAGATTGCATCGTAGATTTCAAGAAATATCTTATTGTTTAGTGTGATTCACTAATAGGAGGTGACTTAGGAAGCTCACTAATTAAAGGAGATCCAATTTTTCACATCATCACCTCAACAAGATTTTGCTTATTTGTATGATCATCTTCATCTAAGGAAGCTCCATTATATGTGTCAATGTTTATATTTTCTTGCACCGTGATATCTTCCCTAGGAGGAGATTTTTTAGAACTACAAACTAAATGTTCATGACATTCAAAGGTTGGTTCTTCTAAAATGACTTCATTGCAAGTAGGAGAATGATCAATGGTTGAATTGTATTTCTCATCAATGTCTTTCCCAATAGAAAAGGTAAAAGGACAGAAACAACTAGGATTCTCAAAAATCTCATTGATTGGTTCTCCTTATACCAAAATATATTCTTCGCCAATAGGAGAGATACTAGGAGAAGAATGAATATGATCATTAGGAATGTCGAAGGTTGTATTCTCTTTCACTAAAACACTCTCATAGGGAGGGGATATGAATATTTTCTTAGCACACCTAGAAAAGTAAGGTACTAACATTGTTTGAACAAAAATGAAAATCACTTCTAACCATTTTATGCAATGCTTTAAGAAAATAAACAATGTATATCCAAAGATGAAAAACACTTTTATCGAATGTATGCAAAAATTTAAGAATGCAAACAATGTATATCAAAAAATAAAAACAACTTTTATCAAACTTATGTAAAGCTTTATGAATAGAAACATTGTGTATGTAAAAGTGAAAAGTTCTTTTATCCGTATGATGCAAAGTTTTAGAAATTTGACCATTTTCAGATTTGATGATGCTTGTAATTGAAATAATTTTAAAAATGACTACCCTAAATTCATGTTTTTGACCTAGATGCATAAAACAAATATACTCGAAACTTTTCAAACTTATAGTATATGTTACCAGGAGGCTTAGGAAGCACAAAAATGAGGTTTTTAATGCTATTAAAGGTAGTTTAAAATTTGGATTCGGGCTAATTCGCCCAAGGTGGTGAATGAGTCCAGTTAGGATTTTTACAAAATTTTCAAAAAAATTTAATTGATTTTTATTATTTTTAGGTTGTATGATATATAAACTAAATGCAAATGCAAATTTTATGTGTTTTTCAATGATTTGAGATGTAAAAATTCAAACTATATGCAATTTCCCTAATGCAAAAATTTCAAACCCTAGAATACCAATTATTTAATACAAATCCTAATGCAAAGTCAATGCAAGCTACATCTAGGATGATGATGGACTCCAAATCAGAAAAGAAGGTACTCTAAATGTAGGTTCACCAAAATGATTAGTGGAAAAATGGGTGTTCTTATGGTTTAGGACATAGAACATCACTTTTCTCCAACTAACATTCAAGGATGCACTAGAGACCTCAAGCCAATGAAGAATGAAGAGATCTAATAATAGGGATCTTAGGAGATGTTTAGATATTAATTAATGTTGAATGAGGGATTCACCAAAAAGATAGGGCTTGGAAAAATGAATTACATGCAAGATGAAATGAAAAACCTAGTTTGATGCAATGCTTTACTAAATGACTTAGAAATGCAAACATAGGAAAATAGAAAGTTGCACCTGGAAACTTGTAGAGACTAGAAATGTTGCTGATCTTGAAATTTTTTCCTACTGGGACTCATTCACCATTTTGGGCAAATCAGTCCCTGTTTTGGATTTTTGCACACAAGCATGTTTCGAGCAAATGTGTATCCAAATCTGAAAAAAAAAACTATAGTGGGAATGAGTCAAGTTTGACTTTTCTCGAAATTCAAAGTTTTGATTTTCTCTTCACAGTCTGCTCAATCTACTCCTTCAGGTTCTTGGATTCGAAACTCTGATTTTAGGGTTGTAAATAACCTTTTAGTGAAGATTATAACCTTGCCAATGGGGAGACAAATCCAAAAATCTTGTAACCTAATCGTCAATGATCTCCAAGTCTTTAAAGCACCTAGATCTACAATTACACAAAGAATGAGAGCAAATTTGTTGATTGTTAAGGAATAAGGGTTTGCCTTGGTCAAACCCCTTTTAGGTAATTAAACCAAATGATGAAATAATGAAATGAAGGCATGAAGCATTAAACAAAGAACATGAATCATGAAAAATGATACCTTGAATGATTCCTTGTAGATGATGTCTTGTAAATATGCAAATTAACATGAAATGGCCATGAAGGATGTAGATTTTGATCTTTGACAATAGGAATGTAACAATGCTTGATCTTGGATCTTCAATGCTACATCACAACAATAGATCAATAACATGATTGATGCTTGATTTTCTTGACATTATGATGGATCTTGAATGGCTACAATAATTGATGAATAATTTTTCCCTTGAATGCCTTAAAAATGATCTTGAAAGCTATCTTGATGACCTTGTAAATACCTGGAATGCTTAACTCTAGAGGGCTTGACTTGATGAAATGAATGTATTATGAAATAATGATTTGAATGCTTTTTATATAGGAAATCCACTCAAATGACTAATAATTTGATCCCCAAGGCTGACATGGAATAAATTTGAATTAAAAAGCCACTTTTCCTGCTCATAACCTTAAAAATAGGCCAAATGGGACTCATTCACCATCTTGGGCGAACGAGTCCCACCTAGATGGGACTCATTCACCCAAGGTGGTGAATGGGTCCCACAACGGCTTTTCTTAGTCCTTAAGTGTCATGGACTCAAGAATTTAACCTTATATGTTGATCTTTTCAGGTTTTTAATAAATAATGCCTTGGGATGCACAATATGGGGTCATAGGGACCTATTAATGATGATATTAAGGTTATAAATGAAATAGGGTCCAAAATCTAATGTGAGTGTAAATAAATATACTTTACGACACTAAATTAAGAAAATATTGAGTCTATTTAGCTTAGAAGGGACCTAAATCCCATGTGAATGTGTAAACACATTACAACACTAGATTAAGTCCATTTTAGTTTACAAGAATCCTAGATTTAATGTGAAGATGTAAATAAATAAATTTTACAACATTAAATTAAGATAGAGTTAAGTTAATTTAGCTTTAGGAGGGCCCAAGACCTAATGTGGATGTGTAAAACACCCCACAACACTAGACCAAGGTGATATTAGGTCCAATTCATCATTAAACATTCCCAAATTAAGCAAGGGATACTTTTTTCTATACTACAATCCTACACCTAGCCGCTTTGTATGTTTGCATTTGGTTCTTGTTATTCTTGTAGCACAAGGGAAACCTCTGTAGGAGTCTCAAAAGTTGAGACAAGCTACTCAAATTACCCTTTTCCTCTTACTAGCTTGGTGATTTTTATGTCAACATCGTATTCCATCACCTTGGTGATCCATCCAACCCTTTTTTCATTAATATCTCTACTCAATAGGAACTCTTTAGCCCTGACACGAGGCACCATTAGCTATATCTTATTATTAGACAACGTGTCTAAAAAATTTCAATTCTCTAATAATAGCAAGAGCTTTCTTTTCAATGTAGCTATACTTGACTTCATAATCTTTGAGTTTCTCACTAAAGAAAGCAATGGGTTGCTCCAAATTTTCTTTATTTAGTAGGGTTAGTATAGTTGATATACTTGCTTCACCATCAAAGGTATAAATAATGAAATCCTTGTCATACTTATGATTGAAAATGGTAGGAGCTTGTGCAATTTCTTCTTTGATAGCCTCAAAACTATCTTTACCTTCTTTGGTCCATTGGAAAACCATATTTTTCTTGAGCATAGAAGTAATAGGCTTCACCAAACCAACTGGATTTGGGATGAAAATCCTCACAAAGTTAATTGTACCTAAGAAACTTTGTAATTATTTCTTGTGGCTAGGAAGTGGGATAGCCAAGATGGATTTTACTCTTACAGGATCAATGACCAAGTGATCCTTTGAAATAATGTTCCCAAGAAACTTGCCCTGATTAGTGGTGAAGACACATTTATTTGGATTTAGCGAAATACCATATTCCATACATTTTTTAAATACTTGCTCAAGGTGGCTAAAATGGTCACTTGCATGCTTTGAAAACACTGTCATGTCATCCAAGTGACCAAAACAAACTATCCAAATACACCTTGAAATTCCATGTCCATGGCTCTCTGAAAAGTGGCACATGCATTGGTTAGACCAAAAGGAATTTTACAATAAGCATAGGTGCCCCACTTTGTAGTAAACATTGTCTTGTGTTGATCAAATTCTTGGACCAAAATTTTGTCATATCCTAAGTAATTGTCCAAGAAAGAAAAATTTTCTAACCCGGTGACTCTTTGGAAAATCTGCTCTATGGGGGGAAGGGGATAATGATCCTTAGGGACGCTTTATTTAGATCCCTAAAATCCACACAAATTTTTATTTCCCCATTCTTTTATTTGACAAGAATAAGATTTGCAACCCATGAAGAATACTTGATGGGAAAAATTATTCTAGCCTTAATCAATTTGGCTACCTCCTTTCTCATTAATGGCTCAATCTTTGGATTTATAGGCCTTTTCTTTACCTTACAAGTTTGGCATCTAGATCTAATTCTATAGTATGTTGGGAAAGTCCTAGGTCAAAACTCTTGAAGTCTTGATAAGTCCAAGTAACTACATCATTGTATCTATTGCAAAGATCTATGAAAATATCATGTTCAGTGGTAGAGCATACCTTTCCCAAGTTTAAAGACTTTCCCTCTAAAATTTCAACTGGCTCAAAGTCACTCTCCTTTGCAACTAAGTTCATCCTTTTTTCTTTAATTGATCATCAAGGTTGATAAGACCGTTTGGTAGCTTGCTGCCACTTAGCTACACAATTTGATCACCATACGAATTTTGTAGCTTGGAATGATTTATTTTAGATAATTTTGCTTCATCGTGCAAAAAAAATTACTATCTATTGGTCACTATCAAAGACTTGCCAATGATCTTGATTATCTGAAACAACACACCAAATCACAAGTCTAATATGTTGCTCCTTTTTATTTACAATATGTGTTGGTATGTCAAACTGAGCACCAACTGTTGCAAGTCTATCAACATGACTATTATGATCTCTTAGAATTGTTTGGATGTTAAAACCTTCAAAGTCCTCAATTAAATCCCAAACCCTATGCTTGTAGGATTTGAGCAGATTATTCCTAGTTGATCTTTGAGTTTGGACTTGATGAACAACCAATTCATTGTCACCAAAAAATTGTAACAATTTCTTTCTTTCTTTCTATGCAAGTTGGAGAGCTTGGATGAGTGCTTCATACTCAACCACATTGTTAGTGAAACTAAATTGAAGCCTAAGAGAGAAATAATATTTTTCCCTTCTCAGAGATACTAGTATAACACCAACACCAGCACCATTTATGTTCCTAGAACCATCAAAAAACATTTTCCACAGTCCCCCTACATCCTCTTGAGATTTTATGAGATTATAGATAGGAGCATTCTTGTCATGAATGGAATGTGCCAAGACCAGTATCCTCTAATTCAGTAGCAACAAATGGTTTAAAACATAAAGCAATGCCCCATTAATCCAACAAACAATTAGGTACTTCCTCTAAAGTATTTGTAGGCTCATGACTAGAACATCCTTCTTTTTGATCATGCAATGCAAGTTTCATGTTTATTGGACTAGGAGTGTAAGGCTCTAGATGATCCTTTGCTATAGGCTCAGATTTGATGGTTGTTTTAGTGCCATATCTATTTCTAAATAACGTGTGAAACCAATGAAAAGATAAGTACCCACATATCTTAGCTGTGAAATCCCTAGACGAGCAAATGGAAAAATGAGTAGGGAGGTCCATGAATGAAATGTCTTGCATCACATCATAGCCAAGACATGCGTGCAAGGAAAATTTTAAGTTTTTAATTACCCCCACGGTATTGATAGCAGTGTCATCCAATTGTAAAACTTGTCTACTCACCAATTTATACTTGATGCCAAGCATGTTAGCACTCCCCTTAGACATGACTGAACTACTTGCCCCTAAGTCTATCATACAATTATGTACTATATGATTCCCAATAATTAAAGAAAGATAAAAGGGAGGTTTCTTACTGATTTTGTTTGGATTTCCTTCTTCTTTTTGGGGCTACACTAGGTTTATTGATGGAGTAGGCTACTCTTTTTCTTGCACAACCTCCATTTGTTTATGTTCCTTCAAATTCTAACATTGCAGGAAATAACTTTGTGATGGGATATATAGATCCTCCCACATAGTTACATTCAAACTGCGTTTCTTCATTTTCTCTACTATGTTGAATGGAAGTTGACTAGATTTAGAAGGAACCTTTGGAACAAGGTCAACTCTTGTTGCTTGTGTGATCTTAGGCTGCTCCACCACTTGTTTAGAACTATTATCAGGCTTATTTGATTGTGAAACCTCCACTATTCTACTTGTTGGTTAAACATATAAAATATTTTGAGATGGTTGGTAAGATGATGGGTGCCCAACCATGGAAGATGCACCACCCTCCTTTCTCTTTTCTTTAATTTTGTATTATGTTCTATTGCATCAATATCCACTTGATTTACACCATGGAAATCTTCTTGAACCTAAATGACAAATGAAGATTCACCTCATGCATGATTTTGATTATTAATATATGTTTGGTTCATGCAAATTTGTTTCTTTGATGTGGACGTCTCATTTTGAGCTACCAAAGTTTGCACAAACTAGCCATTTTGATAAGAATTTTGATTGTGAGCTTTCTCACAAGGGTAACACCATTCCTATTCATGGGCTAGATTATTTTTCACCAGAACCAAAACCTTAGAGTTCCTGGTAGCAAGAAGATGCATGTTATTCAAACTCCTAACATGACTCAATTTATTTTTTCCTTGATAAGGTGGCCTATTTTTCCAATAACCTTTATTTTGAGGCTGATAGGGCCTATTTTTTTGAGCTTGCTACCTCTTCAATGATACTAATTCATTATTCATACTTCAAAGTAATGTGCCCCAATCTTCTGGAAGTGCAAAAAAATTAGAAATTTGGTTTGTGGGAACCACTAGAGTAGTAACCACTGGGATACGAGCCAATGTGAGCTATGGAGGAAGCTCTGGAAATAAAGGAATTTTTGGTCTAGGATCTATCTTCCCAACTTGTATTAAAAAAAAAATCCCTTATAGGAAGATCATTTGCTCTAGGTAAAGTGAAACCACCCACTAATTGAATCATAATAGATATGTCACTATTAAGAGTCCTCAAGAAATACAAAAAAATCATGCTCGAGTGAAGGTCTAACCATGGTAGGAATTCTTTCCCAAGTCCTTTGAAATTTGTAATAGAAGTCACTCATGAATTCATGAGCTACTCTTTTGATTGTTGTCAGTTTTTCTACTAGGGATAGATGGTCACTTTTATCTTCAAAATTCTTGCATAACTTCACCCCTAGTTCATCCTAGTTGTGAAAGGTGTTAGGTGGAAGACCTTTATACTACTATAATGATTTTCCTATTTGGGAAATGGTAAGCAATCTAACAACCACATTGTCAATTGTTACATCATGCATCGAGCATATGTTTGCCACATCTATGATATGTTCTGCTAGAGTAGTAGATGTTTGACTAGTAAAATGAGGAATACTTTTAAGGGAATTGACTGGTATATCATCCTTTTGGGCTAAAGTTATGGGGCTTCCACTAGTGAAAGATAGAAAAGGATAATTTTTAGGTACAACCATATGGAATAAATTTTTGTTTGTATGGGTAGTGAGTGTTATATCTTGAAATAATCTACCCATAAGTGGCATAGATTGGGCTCTAGGAGAAGGAGTTATACTCCTATTTCTTCTTATAGGTGACAAATATTGTCTATTTATTCTTTGAGAAGAAGAAAATGAGAGTTGGATGTATTGGAAATTACCTCTAGAAGACGCTCTTGTCTAAATTCTTGGTATAAATGTGTAGCTCTAATCTTGAAGCAAGAGTTCTAGGTAGTAGTAGGGTCACCATTCTATATGTAGAGTCCTCCCTTGATATCAGAGTTGCTAGGTACTTGTTTGAGAGCCTCTTCAAGGCTAGAATGTTCACAAAAGAACCACTCTCTCAAACAAATGAAATAAAATTTATTGCTTGTCCTGTCGGGCGTGCCAAAATTATTGTCACATAAAACTGCACCCTACTAAACAAGAGTTCAATTTTCTAATGACACAATGGAATCAATGTCGAGGTTGTGGGACCTTATGTAAATGAGGTTGAATCTTTAGAGAAGGCTAGATTCCTCTTCTAAACCCAACACATGAAACCTATCACATGAAACCTTATGTGAAAATGTGTTGTTCTAATCCAACACATGAAACCTATAACTACCCTAATCTAACAAATCATAAAGGAAAAGGGGATAGAAGGGAAACATGAAAATGAAAGAAGGTGATGCACCAAGGTAGAAATTTGTTTCTTCCTTCTTCTAAACAACATAATACACCAGAAAAATAGCTAAAGCATACACTCACTGATGGAAAGGCTAGGTGGAGATCACTCACAAAACAAAGACTTCAACTCTCAACCAAGGACTCAACTTCAATCTCATGGACATCAACTCACCCTCAAGGATCTTAACCCCCCAAGTTTGCAAAACACTCAAGACCTCCACCTAGACAGTACAAGATCTCTCAACATGAATATAATGGAAACTTGACCATTCAAACTCAATCTCAAAGATTGATCACTCCAAAGTCACCATTCAACAACCTTCACAATAGTTTATCCCATGTAGCATTCAAAAACCAGTTTAGGCTAAATTCCTCACAACCTTTCCAAAGCACCTACCAATTGAAACATGGATTAAGATACCCTTTTTAGGGTTGCACAACATACCAAATAATCAGGGGTTACTGTTTTGGACCAGCATGGACTTTTAATACACCTACCCGGTTTTAGGCTTCACAATTAGGCATGTTTTCCAAAGGGACCCTCACTCTAACTCATCCCCAAATGAAAAGAACCTGAAATAGTCTTAGCAATGGCTCTCAAACTCAGAATTTCTCAATTCTTAGAGTACCAAAGGCTTGTCTTATCCTAATGCTCACAAACCCTCCTAAATCTCCACAAAACAAGGGTTTTAGGGAAACTCCTACCTCCCGAATCTTCCAAATCCTCATAGGGGTCTAGACACCATGTATTAACTTTGACCAGACTCTAGGAACTCTCACAATCCCATTCCCTTCAACAATTTTCCAGTTCACTACTTGGGTTCCCTATTTTCATGACCACACTACCCCTGATCAGCACTAGAACATCACAACATGTTGAGTCCCTTCACCCCTTCAGTCTCCACAACATTCACACACGTAACTACCCATGATACAATCCAATCCACCAAGCCACAGACCCAAAATAGTAGGTGGATTGGCTAGTTTCTCATAATATCACCCCCAAGCCCTTCACACAGAAAACATAACAACTTCTATGTTTGTTGATCCCTCAGGCACCAGCGGAGATTCTAATCCCCCAAACAAATGAAATAAGGCAAAAAATGCATACACTAACAAGTGCTCATAGTTTCAAGGCATATCAACTTTGTACGGGCTTGTGCCAATAAGAAAATTTTAGGAAAACTAGTGAAAGTTAGTGATCAGCATTTCCACCAAGACAAATTTTTATTTAGAACTCAACAACAACCCTTTTTCAGGCATTAAATGAATGTATGTATTGATTTCAACTCCCAACTATCTCCTACAACTGACCAACTACTCTCTAACATAATTTTTGAATTACTAATCACTCTTTGAGGTCAAGATTACACCCTTTAGATAATTTGATCTTACAAGTCCATAAATCCCTCTTAACTGAACCACTAAGATTTTAAAGGACATACTAATCTTTTTAAATACATTTATAAATGCTTATAGGGACCTTATTCATAAATTAAAACACTAAACCGTATCTATTCTACCACTTATACTTTATTGACACCATGACATTACATGGGAAAATCATGCCATTCCATCCTATTTTAAATACTTTGCAACTTCCTAAGATTCAAATCACTTGATGAACCTTGAAGATCCATTTTGTTATCATTTTCAAGGTCAGGGCCTAGGTGCCCTTGCACCATACACCCCCTCATAGAGAAAATATTGTCCCAAGAGTGAAAAACTTGTTCTTTGACCCCACTTTACTGCTTAAAGCATAGCCAGACCTGCAACTTTCCTTTGCCTCATTCTTGGATCAAAATTGAAAGGCTTCCTAGTCCTCATACCTGCAAATAAGCAAGAGTTAGCAACATAGTGTCCTAGCTTCCTCCTTGCTTCGTCTCCATGCTTGCACCACTCCAACTGTGTTTGCATACACTATCCTCCCCTCACTGTGATCAGACCTCTATATTTTTGTTCCTTTACTGTGATCAAACCTTAAAGTGTCAGGTTCCCTATCCTTCTTGTCTCATGACCCACTGTCCTTGTGTTTTCCACTCCACCAAACTCTGTCTTCATGCCTACTGACTATCCCTTTACCTACTGCAATATCACTGGACATCTAATTGTCCCAACAAACACATTATCAGCCTCCTCTTGCCTCTCCAAAGATTCTTTTACCTCACTCTACCCTTTACCAGTCTGAACCACCTTGTTACTCAACTCATTATTCCATGCAAAGGTACGATTCACCTCATTCTCACAAAAACCACACCTTCCCTTCATATCTACTGTCCTAACACCATTTGTAGGTGTGCTCCTCACTGTCATAATTCCACCAACCTACTCTATACCTATAATCACATCAGACATGATGTCCTCGGGCCTCAAAATCTCCTTATTTCCAAACAACACTACCTTAGCCTTACCTTTATCCCTTACACTTGTCTTCAAGGGAAGAAACTTAAAGGTTTTTTTCCCCTTCTTGATGGTGTATGTATTCTCCTATCCATCATACATAGACCTCCTGTCAAATTGCCAAGGCCTCCCCAAGAGCACATGATAACAATCCATTGGAAAAATATCACATAGGACCCTATCATTATACTCCCCAATCTAAAAATCAACATATGCTTGTTCTTTTACTACCAAGGTTTGATTATCATTTATCTAGGAGACTCTATAAGGTGCTTCATGAGGTAATTTTTCAAAACACTACTTGTCCACCATTTCCCTAGACACTAGATTATCTTGAGAACCAGAATCAATGATAGCTTGACACACTTTACCTTTTCTTTTGCATGTAGTTCTGAATAGGCTCTTCCTTTAGCTTGAATCTTCCTCCTTGGATGCTTGCAACATAGTTCTTCTTATCATGAGTGCCTCTCCTTCTTTTGATGTAAGGTTCGCTACAGGTGTAGTCACATTCTCTTCATCTTTGTGCACTAATTGATTCCTCCTTTCTCCACCATGAGAGCTTGAGCCTTGTTTTTCAGGGCACTTAAAGGCTAGATGTCCAGGTTGGTTGCAAGTGTAACATCTTCTTGAGAATTGATAGGAACCTCTTCCTCAACCAAATCTTCCTCTTGAACCTCTCCGTCCACCTCTTGAATCAGATTGCTCTTGATCCTTCTGGTCATCTCCTTGGCCTTCATTGTTTTTCCTTGAACTAGGGTTGAATCCCCTTCCTCTAGAGGTATTACCTCTTCCTCTTGCCGCCTTCTCTTGTCTCCTCTTTAGCTTTTCTTCTACCCTCATTTCCATTTGAAAGCATTTCTATACTGACTTTGGTGCCATCATGTTGATTTCATCTTGAATGTTGAACCTTAATCCATTCAAGTACCTAGCAGTCATCTCTTCCTCATCTTCTTCATGTTTAGTCCTTATACTTAGCCTAATAACTCTTCAGTATATGCTTGTACATCTAACTCCTTCTATCTAAGATTTTGTAATTTCTTAAGCAATTGAATATTGTAATCAAAAGGAAGAAATTTACCTTTTATCTTTGCTTTCATCTTCTCCCAAGAAATGATCTTTCTATTGCCTTTTCTCAACCTATCTTCTTGCACAAAATTCCACCACACCAAAGCATGTCCTTTCAATTTTGTTTTTGCTCTCTTCACTTTATGTCCTTCATCAACATCTTCACTATCAAAGTAGTTCTCCAAAGCCCCTATCCAGTCCAAGAGCTCTTCACTATCAAGTTTTCCTCCATACATAGGCACATCCATTTTTCCATGTCCATCCTTCTTCACAGCTTTCAGAAGCTTCATTGTTCTAAGATCATCTAGCTCCATCTCCTCTTCAGACTCACTTTCATGCAAAAGGGTCCTGCCCTTAGCCTTTATTGCAGCCATCTCCCGTTTTAGTGTATCTATATCCTTCTCATGAGTATCAAGTTTCCTTGCAACAACATTGTTTTTAGGAGGCATTTTTTTCCCTCCAACTATCTTCTTCTTCTTGCACACAAGCTTTAATCTTGATCTTCACAAAGACCTGCTCCCTTTCTCTAATACCACTATGATGTAGAGGCTAGGTGGAGATCACTCACAAAACAAATACTTCAACTCTCAACCAAGGACTCAACTTCAATCTCATGGACATCAACTCACCCTCAAGGATCTTAACCCCCCAAGTTTGCAAAACACTCAAGACCTCCACCCAAACTATACAAGATCTCTCAACATGAATATAATGGAAACTTGATCATTCAAACTCAATCTCAAATATTGATCACTTCAAAGTCACCATTCAACAACCTTCACAGTAGTTTGTCCCTTGTAGCATTCAAAAACCAGTTTAAGCTAAATTCCACACAACCTTTCCAAAGCACCTACCAATTGAAACATGGATTAAGATACCCTTTTCAGGGTTGCACAACATACCAAATAATCAGGGGTTACTATTTTGGACCAACATGGACTTTTAATACACCTACCTAGTTTTAGGCTTCACAATTAGGCATGTTTTCCAAAGGGATCCTCACTCTAACTCATCCCCAAATGAAAAGAACCTAAAACAGTCTTAGCAATGGCTCTCAAACTTAGGATTTCTCAATTCTTAGAGTACCAAATGCTTGTCTTATCCTACTGCTCACAAACCCTCCTAAATCTCCACAAAATAAGGGTTTTAGGGAAACTCCTACCTCCGGACTCTTCCAAATCCTCCCAGGGGTCTAGAAACCATGTATTAACTCTTCCCTGACTCTAGGAACTCTCACAATCCCATTCCCTTCAACAATTTTCCAATTCACTACTTGGGTTCCCTATTTACATGACCACACTACCCTTGATCAGCACTAGAACATCACAACATGTTGAGTCCCTTCACCCCTTTGGTCTCCACAACATTCACACACCTAACTAACCATGATACAAGCCAATCCACCAAGCCATAGACCCAAAAAATTAGGTGGATTGGCTAGTTTTTCATAATATCACCCCCAAGCCCTTAACACAGAAAACAGAGCAACTTCTATGTTTGTTGATCCCTCAGGCACCAGTAGAGATTCTAATCCCCCAAACAAATGAAATAAGGAATAAAATGCATACACTAACAAGTGCTCATAGTTTCAAGGCATATCAACTTTGTACGGGCTTGTGCTAATAAGAAAAGTTCAGGAAAACCAGTAAAAGTTAGTGATCAACGATTCCACTAAGACAAATTTTTATTTAGAACTCAACAACAACCCTTTTTCGGGCATTACATGAATGTATGTATTTATTTAAACTTCCAAATATCTCCTACAACCAACCAACTGCTCTCTAACGGAATTTTTGAACTACTAATGACCGTTGGAGGTCAAGATTACACCCTTTACATAATTTGATCTTACAAGTCCATAAATCCCTCTTAACTGATCCACTAAGCTTTTTAAGGACATACTAATATTTTTAAATACATTTATAAATTCTCATAGGGACCTTATTCATAAATCGAAACACTAAACCTTAGCTATTCTATCACTTAGACTTTATTGACACCATGACATTACATGGGAAACTCATGCCATTCCATCCTATTTTAAATACTTTGCAACTTCCTAAGAATCAAATCACTTGATGAACCTTGAAGATCCATTTTGTTATCATTCTCAAGGTCAGGGCCTAGGTGCCCTTGCACCACTCACCCATGAAGGTAAGATGATTTTACTCAAACATGCAAGAAATACAATGATAATAGCTAAATTTTATTAATATAAAAGCATAAAAGTAGTCCTTACAATGGAAAAATGTAAAATTACAGTGTTTGCAGGAGAAAACCCTAGAGAAGCCAGAGGAAGAACCCCAAAAAAAAATACAATTATTTCCTTTATAGTCTAGGCATAATTGAGATAAACAATAACTAACCCTAACCCAACTAGGGTTACAAACCTGATCAAACAAACCCTAAGATCTATTTAATTAATACATGCCTAGATTAAGCATGGTCACCATACCTGCTGTGAAAGTCACACCAAAAGGAACCTAGAGAAAATCAAAACAGCATGCCTTCCACCTTACCATGAATATTTTCTTGAAACAGGTGTCCAAAATCCCTATAAAATTAGGGAAATAGGTATGGGAATAGTCAAAGAGGACATGCAACAACAATGAATGGGCATTGCACCCACAAATCCACCAGGAGAAATCACCAAAATGCATTAAAGACATCCTTGAAACCCTAAAATTTAAGCTCAGCTACTAGGAGTACTTGTGCATTAATGGCGTCGATGAAGAAAATTACACCAATTCATGGATCGTCGAGGCATTGGGCCTAAAAAACACCTTTTAGAAGCTTGTGAATTAAATGGTTTCAGCCCTAGAAAATGTATCACTATCGAGGGTTGGGCTTCGGGCCTACCTCATGTTATCTTCATTGAACATCAAACTTTAATGTTGAATTTTCAAATATTAGGCATCAAGTCATTGGGTGTTGGAAGTCATACCATTGGCTTACTGCATACCTAAAGAGGAAACCAAGGGAAATTACAACTACTGAATAGCATCTTGTCGAACATCAAGGGTTGGAGAGTTGGGCTACCTCTTACCAAAGAAAGGTAAGAGGTAGAAGGGAAGGTTGAAGGCCGACCTATGAAAACAAGACATAATGAAGACTAAAAGGGTGATCATCATACCTTCAAGAATCTAGGAGTATATTGTTGGATGTCGGTCTATAGTGAAACCGAAGAAGTTAAAGGGGAAGGTTGAAGGATGAACCCCAAAAATTCTTAGATGAATTTAGATCAGTGAAGGGATGGAAGGTGGGAAAGGGGAAGACCGATGGCCAACACCCAAAACCTAGATGAAGGGTGGGAAAGGAGATGAAGGATGCAAAAGCATGGAAGAGTGTGGATGTAAGACCAACCCCCAAAGCCCAAAAATTTGACACTTAGATAAATTTTGGGAAAAGCCAAGGTGATCTTTGGTGGTCGGAGGTAAGGCCTGAGGCTTACCTTAAGAGATCGATAAAAGGTAATGGGGAAGAGCAGAGGCTGAATGCCGATGGAAGAAAAGGTAAGGAAGGGGAGAAGGAGAAAGCAAGCATGAAGGTCAGCAGGTAAGGGATAGTTCAAATACCTGAAATTCTAGGACTTATTCAAATTTGGAAAACTTCAAGGGAAACACATGCAAGATGAATGATGGATGATCAATCAGATCGAATATCAGTGATGGGTCATCAAAGGGGGGCATGAAATGACAACAAAGCCCATTCTCATCCAATTTCTCTAATTATTCTATTCACTATGATAGATATTCATCATCAACTAACCACAATTTCAATAGGGTATGTAGGTTAGGAACTATGAAATTCATGGGAACTACCACATTAGTTCCATATACTAATTGGAATGGTGTAAAATTGTTTGGTCTTTTATAGGATGTGTTATAGGTTGAGAGTATCACAAGTATTTTTACGTCCCAATCTGAATTATTTCAATCGCACATCTTAGTGATTTTTGTCCCAATTATCTTGTTGAGAGCTTCACTTCCCCCATTTTCTTGCAGATGATATGGTGAGCTCTTATTGTGTGTAATCATAAAATTATTTAATATCTCTGGAATTACTTTGTTGAAAAATTATTTACTTTGATCACATACAATGCCTAATGGGCAGCCATACATATTGATTATGTCATAATATAAAAACCTTGTGATAGTATTTTTGATACAATACTTACTACATTCTACTTTGGCCCAATTTGTCAGATATTCTAAATTTGTTTTATAAGTTATGCTTTAGAACTTTTGGCAAGATGACCAATGTGTCCTATGAAGTCTATTACCCACTTTTTAAATGAAATATGTGCTAGTATTGTTTTTAGGGGCATTTCATCTCTTGTGTTAGTTTATCCTACCCTTTGATAGATGTCATAGTTCTTTGCATACTATTTTTTATGTCTATAAAGGGTTAGTCGCCAAGGTCTGCCTAACTTAACCCTTTTGGCCATTGTGTCACCGTAATTGTGTCCTATTTCCTCATGTGCTTCTCCCAAAAAATATTCTCTTTCATGTTCATAAACAACTATTTTTATGATTTCATCTCATCCCATATGGTGTAATTCTCCTTCTATTAGTGTGTAAGGCATGGAATTCTACAGTAGAGAATTTTTATTTTGTGGTGAAAGATCTATAGGAAATTATCTTATTATTGCAATATCATGTAACTATTCAAGTATCACATTGATCTTAAAAATTCGTGAACCAGTGAGATCTTCTGGTTAATCCTCCAGTTCTTCCCCAGTTTCTTTTCAAGATAGGTAATCAGGTCCTTGATTGTTCTTTTTTCATTCCACCATGATTTTGAACTCAAATTCTTCAAATAGAAGTAGCAATCTACATATTTGACCTTGTATGATAGGCCTATTTAGTAAGTACTTTAGTGGCTCATGGTTTGTAAAGAAATTAAAGGGTGTAGAGATTAGATAGTGTCTAATTATTTAGAGTGCATAAACCACAACTAGTTCCTCACATTTGGTAGTAGTATAATTTTTATCTGCTTTGGATAATTTACTCCTTGTAAATGTTATGGGTTGACCCTTATTTCATTTGGGTTGAGCTAGTACTATTGAACACCTGGAATATTGAGAGGGGGGTGAATCACTATTCCTCTAAACCATTTAAACACAACCCATCTAATTACCTGAATAGAAATAACTACAATGAAGAATGAAAGCATGAATACAACCACAAAATCACATGACATATGAACACCAATATTTTTATGTGGAAAACCCAAAAAGAGAAAAACCACGGTGAGGGTTAGCTCACAAAATATTATATCAAGATATAAGATATTACAAAAGGCTCACTGCTAGGAAACATTGTCTAGAAAAGAGATCACAACTCACTGAGTAAGAAAAAAAGGGTTGACAAAACTTCTTATTTGAACTGATACAATAGCATCTACCATATGCCAGATTATAGTTCCAATGAGGTACAAAAATGATCTTCACATTGTCTGAATTGATACTCTCCTCTTTTCACAATCTACTTAACATGCATCACACACATGTAGGTGAATCACCATACATGTTATAAATCGCATACAATCTAATCTTCTCTATCACATTCACATATCATATATTCCTTTCGCACTCTTCTAAACCACACAAACACACTACTGCACACTTACACTGGGTATGTGTAGGATCATGATGGGCCAAAAAGTGGCGATATGTAAGTGATATGATGGCCCATGTGGCTGATGACTTTTTTTTACCCAAAATTGATGAAATGAAAAGGGTTTTTAAAGGAAATTCTCAGCTTTCCACCAATATAAATTATGCTTTACTTTGAATTTAATAAATAATTATTATTAATTTTCTATATGAATTACGACTAAAGTCTCGATTAATAGGTTGATTGAAAGAAATCTATAGATTTGAAATAGTATCATAGGTTTTGAATTTGAAACATGTGTCACATTATATGATTTGTATACTACAGGATTAAAAAAAATATTGAATTTCATTCAGTTTTGACCAAGTTAAGGTGGCCAGACATATAAGTTTTTATATTTTCTAAAAGTTATAATAAAAAAATCATAATTAATTATTTACTTGGAAAAAAATTACAAAAAAATATGCATCACATCGGGACATGAGTCCTCTACTTATATCTAAAATATTATAAAAAAATATTATCATTTTATTGTGGTTAGGGTGGTCAGACAAACACCTACTTCTTATTTTTTCCTTGAAATTTAAGTACTACTGCATTGAAATTTAAAATTGTCACCAAATAGATTTTTATTTTTTTTAAATAAACCTAGTAGTTTAGAAACTACATTCAATTTTCTACATAGTCTATTCTTACATAGTTTTGAAATAATATAGATAACTTATTCAATTTTTACGTCGAGTTGCCTAACTCTGATTTTTCTAAATTTTATTGCCACTTAAGAGCCTATTTTTTTCATGATGATCCTGCACATACCCCACACTTTTTTTAATCTTTGGTGATGATTTCATATATATATCCACATCAAGTCAAAATTCAATTAGGTCAACCTAATTAGAAGTAATACACAAAAGATAATCATGTCTTCCTTAATGCATTTCATCCACACTTAGAACCTAAGATAAAAATACAATTTACATCAAGATAGGTTGGTATGGACCTAATATATATCCCACATAAGATAGAGTTTCTCAATTATTCTCCACAAAATATCAATTGTGTTAGGTCAGCCCAAAATAGACCTAAACATAAAGTCTTCAAGAGCTCATGTAATTCATTAATCGTGTGATCTCAAAACTTGATCTCCCATTGAATTCCCATTCAATCAACATTCATTAGCTTATCTTCATCAATGCAAGACTAAATATTTATTTGCAAAGTACTACGAAATCTCCCACACTGGTACACTGTACAAAAGATAACTATGATATACAAAGCTACATATTACCATTCATACTTTTATGTAAACTATACAAAATATAATAAAAAATTGAATGCTTCTCCATCTGATGGACTCAAAATTGTAGTTATGATTTTCAAAGATTATACCAATGTGCAGACCAAAAGACTAACACATTGAACCACAATACTGACAAAGAAAACACTTAGCCAAATTCTTGACAAACCATGCTTTCTGGATCAACTAGCACTATACAAAAGTCACCAAAAATACTTCCCCACTATGCTAGGATGATCATAATAAATTTTATATCAATGACAACACTAGATCAACCAATGTATGTACACTTCATGCTCATGTTTCCAAACTGAATCATCAATGATAGACTTCCAAACTTCCAACAAGTACTACTGCTATTGAAATTTTAAATGCATCCACATGTCCATGAAATGGTATACTCTAGTCTGTGAAGATTAAGATGGGGGCCTCCAAATTTTTTTGTTTAAGTGCATCGAATACGGTTTGGAATTCTTCATTCCAATCGATATTTCTACTAGTTTTCTTTTTTAATAGTTACTCCAATAGTGTAGCTATTTTGGTATAGCATTTTATAAATTTTTAATGGTACCCAGTGTATCCTAAGAAGGCTTTCAATTTTAGATATATCTTAGGAGGTGGTAGTGTCATAATTAGGGTAGCCTTCATAGGGTCAAACATTAGTCCTTGTGTGCATAGAATGTGCACTATTAGTGTTCCATAGTGTATTGAAAATATGCATTTCTTCAAGTTTAATGATATCTATAGAATTTCACATCTTTTTACCATCATTCTCAATACTTGGGAATGGTCCTTCACTAGACTATATACTATCCAATCGTCTAAGTGTAATTCTAAGGAATCATATATACAATCTTTAGATGTATTTATCATTATCTCATTGAATATCGTAGGTGCATTCTTCAAATAGAATGGAATTATTGTCTGCATATAGAAACCCAATTCTATCACAAATATAGTTTTAGGTTGATCTTTTTTAGTAATTTTTCGTTTGGTGGTAGCTAGAGAAACTATCAGTTAATGAGTAAATCTCTCTTCCAGCCACTTATTCCACATTTTCTTTGGTGAAAGTTCTAGTGAAAGGATCATGAATGAATGGTTTATTAAGTTCCCTAAAATCAACACATATTATTACTTCACCTATCTTCTTATTTTGTACAACAATGGGGCTTATCTATTTTACATCTTCTATTGGTTTAATTATACCTACTTCAAGCATTTTAACTAACTCTAATTTAACTTTCTTTTCAGTTTTCATATTTAGTCTATATGGTCTCTTCTATATTGGTTTAGTCCCTTATTTTAGTTTAATTTTCATGGATTTTTCTTCTTATTTTATCCCTTTTAGGTATGTAAATGTCCTTGGGAATAACTCTTCAAATTGTGATAGGATTTCTACAACTTGCGCAACTAGTTTATCATCCCAATAACCTTCTATTTTTTCAATTTTAGGATTAGCTTGATTGGTAGATTGTAATATTTTTTTTACTTCTATTAGGGACTAGAATTCCCTTTCTCCTCAACTGACTTCAATATCTAGATTATGTGTACATCATCATCTTCTTGTTACATCAGACAACATATTTTGCTAAGGAATGTTGATTCTTTGTCTAACCATTCAGTATATCTCCACATCCCTTCTTATTAAGCAAGTGTGTAGGAGATTGCAATACTTCTACTTCATTATTTGTATCTACGTTGAATATCATTTCTTTCATTTTAAGTAGTGCACTATGTATATGCTTATCCTTATTGTAAAAGGAAAATATTTTTATAAAATTCATCTTAAGTTTTTTCCAACATTTAGTTTCTCCTCATCAATCTTAGTTTATATACCAAGTATGCACAACTAGTGTGAGTTCCTAGTAAATTGGTTAGATATATAATCAGTCATCATACTCATTCCTTTCTTCCCACCCTGTGATACAATTTTTTTAAGTGATTGTCTAGTAAGATATTCCTATTGTATTTTTTTATATCCATGTATTCTCCTTCTTTTGATAGGCATCTTATTTTAATTAGGATTTTAAATATTTCCAATTTGGTTAGCTTGTTCTTGTGTGTGTTGTGCCAAATTGTGACATTGCAAATAAGTGTGTATTTTAGTATGTCAATTCTTAGCTCCTCATTATTAAAAATTTATTCTATTTATTTAATAAATGCTAATAGATATCCTACTTCTGAGTACTTGCATATTTTGTGAAATTATACATAAGATGTGATTTAACTCAAAATGTCTCCCTATTTTTTTATCTCTAATGTCTCCCAATTTGATTTGAATATTTTATGGTATGTTATATAAATCTGCATAGAATGTGGAACATCCTTTGATGTCCTCCTGATCATAAGTACCCTATGGAATTTGATAATCCTATGAGAATTAAGTTCCAATTCTTTTTACATCTGTGCATCTAGTACTTATTCACTATATATTCTATAAGAATTGCTTTATATTTCTACTTCCCCTTCTAAATTTGGTTCTTCAAGAGTTTCATTAAGTGGTAGTCTTGAAATTATGTAGATTTATTTATTATAATATTTGTAATATTCTTTTATGTTTACTTCCTTTGTGTATGATTCATCTAGGGTTTTCCTTTGGGGAATCTAGACTAATCTATTGTCATCAGTAAATGGCATTCCTTCCTTTCTTGAGTCTACAATACTATTTACATTAAAAATCATCTTAGTCCCAATAATCCGTTGAATGAACCAAAAGTTTCATTGATGGTAACTACCTTAAAGTATACAATTTTTTACTCCTCTAACACCTACTTCGACTTGCTTCCAAGTTCCCAAGTTTTTCATCCTAGTATAACCTTTTTGGGGGTATGTTTATGGCAACTCCTAATTTTAACATCAAATTTATTATTTTTCTTATTATCTATGCTTGCTATAATCATGATTGGTCTTGTTTTCCATTTTCTATAAGTTTTTCCTATTATTCTTATTTATTGTACTTTACCTTGTTGTAGAAGTTTGGGATTTGGATGGAAATGATGATTTTTCCTAATATCTATGAAATATATTTTGTACACTTGTTGGATAATGCTTAGTATCTAAACCTTAGAAAGATACGAGACACGAATGATATATTTTTATCTTTTGATTTTTTTGGCTATTTGATTTTTGGAAACTAAGCTAAGAGACAAATAGAAAGAGAAAATATTATGGTTCAAAAGGATAAGCTTCCCCTCTTGGCTTAGATTAGGGAGAGTCAATCTAACATTGAAAAACATGCACTAAACATAAATAGTCCTAGAACTATTTAGGTAGGTGTGTCAAGTCGTGTCGGTCCTTGAATGTTTTTCTATAAACTGATACATAACTAGGGAATGCAAGGTCAACATGTACCACCTATGCACCCCTTACCTTGGAGGCTAAATCCTTACCCAAAGTTAGCTCTATATCTCCACTCTAAAAACACTTCATGAGTTACTTCTTAAGCCTAACTAGTACCTAATAAACTATAAGGAAGGATAGATTAAAATCTCAAAGTATACCATAAATACCTCTAGGGGTATCCTTGATATACTAAAATGGTCCGTGAAGCTTAATCCATAAAAATGAAACTAAATACAATGTAAGAAAATTATGAGAAGAGGGTAACCCACCCTTCTCCTTCAATTCCCAAGGATATAAATTTCTTGTCCTTAGTCAAAATGACAAGATTTCAAAATTTAAGAAGCATGCATTTTGATTCACCATCCACTCTTTATACTCCACCAAAAAACTAGAATTGGAATCATCCCTTTGGAGATGAAATACAAGATACTAAGCCTAAAAATAAATGTGCATAAGTGGGTGCTTTTTATTCTAAACATTACATAACCATGTAAAAGAAGAGAATATGCAATCACTTCATTAGGATCTGAAGATAGTCGTAAAATAATCAACCTAAATTAGAGTATGAAGATGATTTTCTATCCAACAAGAAATTCTTATATCAAACCCGAAATATGACATGGAAAATTGACATAAAAGAGGTCTATAAACAAGTCATATTTAAATCATTTTACAAACCACAATATTCGAAGCTTTTTTTTTTAAATTGTCTTGCAAAAGAGATAGGTGTTTATGTTTATTTCTTTGGCCAATAAATAATGTTGCATTCATAAAGCTAGAAAATATATGAAATAAACCATTTCAAAATGAAAAATAGAAGGAACAATTAGATTTTTCACAATTTTATAATAACTTTAAACAACATTACTCAAATTGGAGGGTATGTGCAGGATCATCATGGAGAAAACAAGTCCTTAAGTGGCAATGAAAATTCAGAAAATCAGAGTTGGGCAACTTGACATAAAAATTTGAATAAGTTATCTATATTATTTCAAAAATATGTAAGAATAGAATCTGTGGAAAATTGAATGTAGTTTCTAAACCACTAGGTTAATTTTTGTAAAAAAAAAAATCTATTTGGTGAAAATTTAAAATTTCAATGCAGTAGTATGAAAAATTCAGGACAAAAATAAGAAGTAGGTGTCTGTCTGAGCACCCTAACCATAATAAAATCATTATTTTTTTATATAATTTTAGATATAAGTAGAGGACTCATGTCTGGATGTGATGCATATTTTTTTGTAATTTTTTTTCAAATAAGTGATTAATTATGATTTTTTTATTACAACTTTTTTAAAATATAAAACTCATATGGATGACCACCTTAACTTGGTCAAAACTTAATGATACCGTTTGAAAGCTATAGATGTTTTTCTATCAAACTATCAATCTGAACTTTAGTCATAATTCCAATAAAAAAATAAATAATAATTATTTATTAGATTCTAAGTAAAATATAATTTATATTGGTAGAAAGCTAAGAAGCTCCTTTACAAACCCTTTTCGTTTCATCAATTTTAGGTAAAATAAAAGTCGTTAGCCACATGGGCGAAGTCTGGAAAAGCAAGGTAAGTTGTTAAACACATTTTACATGATGACTTTTTAGGATTGGCGGGTCCGAACCAAATCCTGAGCCTAATCCCGAGCCTAATACCGAGGCATTAAATTTTGTGTCAGAATATCAGATATCCGATTCAAATCCAATATCCGATTTGAATTCAATATATGATACCTTTTAGATTAGTTTTAAAACAATTTATACAATCTTTAATATATGATTTTAAAATGTAATTAAGTTTATAAAATAAATATATATAATATCCAATAAAGTTTATAATGCAATATATTTAATATACAATTTATGATAATCTCTTACCGAATTATGTATTTAATATATAATATATTATTAAATGTATAATATTTCAATATTATTTCAATATTTTAGTTAATCTATAAATATTTTAATATTATTTCAATATTTTAGTTAATCCATAAATATTTAAATATATATATATTACCAATTTATAAAATATTTAAATATTATCTCTTTCCCTCTCGCTCTTTCCATCTCCATCTCTCTCAAGTCTCTCACTCAATCACTCCTCTCTCTCTCTCTCTCTCACTCTCCCACTCACCCTTTCTCCCTCTCCATATCACTCTCCCACTCTCCCTCTCACTCTCCCACTCTCCCTCTCACTCTCTCACTCTCTCACTCTCCCCTCTCCTTCTCACTCCCTCTCCTTCTATCTCTCCCTCTCCCTCTCCCTCTCTCCCTCAACTCTAAACTCTCTCTCCCTCTCCCAATCTCCCTCTCCCTCTCTCTCTCCCTATCTCTCCTCTCTCCCTCTCTCCCTCTCTCTCCTCTCATTCTCCTCTCTCACTCTCTCTACTCTCCCGCCTTTATTCCATCTTCCTCTCTTCCTCTCCCCTCTCCTCTACTCTCTCTCACTCTCTCACTTTTTATCTCCCTCTCCCCTCTCTCTTTTCTCCCTCTACTTCTCCCTCTCCCACCTCTCCCCTCCCACTCTCTCCCATTGTATCCCTCTCTCTCTCTCTCTCTCTCCTCTCTCCCTCACCCTCTCTCCCACTCACCCTTTCTCCTCTCCATCTCACTTTCCCTCTCTCCTCTCCTCACTCTCCCTCTCCTTCTCACTCCATCTCCTTCTATCTCTCCATCTCCCTCTCCTCTCCCTCTCCCTAAACTCTAAATCTCTCCCTCTCCCACTCTCCCTCTCCCTCTCTCTCCTCTCTCCCTCTCTCACTCCTCTCTCTCATCTCCCCTCTTTCTCCTCCTCTCTCTCTCTCTCCTCTTCCTCTCCCTCCTCCCTCTCCTCTCTCACTTCTCTCTCTCTCTCTCTCTCCTCTCCTCTCTCCCCCTCTCCTCTCTCTCTCCCTCTCCCTCTATCCCTCCCTCTCTCTCCCTCTCCCTCTCCCTCTATAATGCCCTGCCAAGTAACCTTAAAGGAAGTTGCAATTAACATCTTAAGCGAACTATTTTTTTTTTATAAAGTGCATTTAACATACACATTCACTTACTAATTAACAACAACCTCTAAGGCTACAAGGTTAGGATTACTTAAACCCACACATACATATTACATATAACAATAGCATTAATAACTTTATGAATTAAACATCATACAACATAAGGATATAACATATAATAATAAGATAAACATCCAAGATACCATCTCATAAACATTAACTTATTCCAATAGTTACATCACTCATTCCCAGAATGAGGCAATAGTATAAATGTATTACAACTACATAATCTCACCTCATAAACATAAGAGGGATAAATAACTTATACAATCCAAAATATTACAATGCAAGAAAATACAATAAGAATCGCGAGCTATCCATCTGGATGTCTCGCCACCAAGTACTAAAGATCAATGGGGACCCAACGGTTTTGGTGCATGTTCCACCCAACCAAGTGGTACCCAAAGGCCCAACCCCCATGCTAGGAGATAGTAACAAAGTAACATGGACAAAGATCTACAAACACTAACCAAAGGTAGATTCATACTAACTCATACTGATATAACCAAAAAAATGCCATAAATAAGTACAAATCCAGAACAACTCAAGTACAACATTCACATCAATGACATAGGTCACATTGCTTCCAGACATAAAGTAGAATCAAGTATGTTCAGAGAACCATACACATAAAACAATTAACAATAGTTGTCCTAGATAGAGTTTCATTGCATAGTAGTTATGAGATCTCCTCTGGGCATCCTTCATAGGCTCTAGAAATCCTGGTGGCCTCAACCAAATCCCGACACTCATACTCACTCATGCGGCATCAAATACCTCTCATACTGACAAGATAAATGACTATGCCATTCTAGGCCTTCTCACTCATCCCAAGTCTAAACAAGCCCTTGTGTCTATGAGTGAGGATTAAATTATCTTGATTAGTGTGAATTGCATCCTAGTCATCTAAGTACATTAATTTAATTATCACTTGATTAACTCACTTTTGAAGGTTACCTGGTTTACCACTTTGGGCTTCGGCCCTTAACAAAAGCCACTCTTCTATTCGACAACACACACCCAAACAATCCACCAAGGGAAACACAAGTGCATACCAACTAGGCATCATAATCCACTCTAAAACAATGAGGAAACAAAAGATGGAACTTGCTCCAAATATCTTGGAAGCAACAAACACATAGTCCACTCCTTTCACAGGAGGTACAAAACATCCCTGTTCATGGAAACTGGGTAAAACTGAAAAGACACCATGCACTACCCAAAGGAAACAACTGGATGGCATAAAGATTCAACAACCCTTATCCTCTAAGTTCTTCTAGAATACTTATAATTTAGGACTAACACTAAATCCCAAAACCCATGATGCAACTTGACGACATAGCAACAAAAGCATTCAAGTCAATAATCAAATCTAATATTTGGATTTCCTAAATCCATACTCATTCAATATGTAACATTAACAAGGTCAAAGACACACTTACAGGGTTAATTCAAATAATCATCTCCCATATTTCTATTTCCATTATAGGAAGTCTCAAACAATTTAAACTTACATCCCTTTACGAAATATAGAAAAACTAGAACATTTAAGACAATCACGAGAAAATTACTATTTTTGGATATACTAAATTCATATCTTTTTCATATTTCATTCACAATAAATTAATTGCTCTAATGGAAAGAAAACAAATTAAGATAACTACTTGTCTCATCAATATAAACAACTTCTTAATTTACTTTTAAATCGACACAAAATCATGCAAGAAAACTCTTTCCATTTCCTAACCAAATCTTACATCTCATTCAATTTTCTATTTAGAACATGCAATCACTTTAATATAATAAAATATCATTTCCCTACCCATTTACCCCTATACACTAATCAATCCATTTTAAATATCTATTCAATAATATATTGCATACATCTTATTAAAATGAAATACGATAATGAATTTACCCTTAACATATTTTTATATACTCCATATTATATATACACCAAACATATATATTAATAAACTCAATTATATAGATTCTTTAATATTCCAATCACAACGATTAATTTGCTCTATGGAAATAAAACATAATAACTATTGCCCTTTTAAAATTAATTGAAAAAAAAAACTAAATAAGTGCCTTTATAATAAAGGATAGACTAGTTCAAATAATTTAAGTCAAATCCATTGTTTTCCTTTAAAACTAACATAAATCTTCTACAATAATTCTTTTCAATTTCCTAAACTAAACTTTATATTTCTTCTAGTTTTCCAACAACACCCTATGTTAATCTCATCTAAAAGTTTCCCTTTCCAAACTCTTATTACATACATCCATTTATTCAAACCATAAAATATACATTCTCAACAAATAAATTGTTCAAAAATAAAATGATTAAATTAAAATAATTAATTGTCTCTTCATAATAATCAATTCCTAAATTTACTTTTAAAACAACACGATCCCATGCACTACCAATAGAATTCACAACAGGTTGACATCACAATGACAACCCTCACAAACAACAGACCATCTAGAAGACTTATAAACTAATAGGTATTCAACCAATTCTCAAAGCATAAACATGAAAGACATAATCATTGAAGGCAATAGAAGAAACTACATTTGGATACTCTAAATCCATTTCTCATTTCATTACGTAATTCATTATATCGATAAAACTGAATTAAGAATTCATCTTTTCAGATAGGGGAGAAAATACACTAATATTTTATTCTCTAATTGCTCTTAACAAAATAAGTATTTTCAACTATAACTCAAAACATTTCTCTTTAAATTAAATAACCAATTGCTCTTGCAAATTAAATCATTATAAAATTAATCAAATTAACATTTGGTCTCTTCCATAACTTATTGTGTTAAAATAAGATCAATATTTTGACTATAACCCAATATCATATATATATTTTTCCAATTAAATCAAATTAATAATTGGACCTTTTACACATGAATTTAAATTCCACATTTAAATTTTAAATTATGCATTCTATAAATCAAATATTTAACTCCTTCAATTAAACTTTAACATGCCATTTTAAAATAAACAATAATTTCCCCATATGTTTATAATTTTAATTCCACTAATCTAATATACAAATTTTATTTAAAATAATATAAATAAATATAATACTTCAATATTATAAATTATAATATAAAATATTATTAAATAATATTTTAATATTATAATAACAATACATAAAATATTAATATTTATAAAAATCAATTTATTATTATTTTATTATCAGAGCAGCCATGGGAAAATAACTTAACAACAATCTCGTGTTTCAAGCATAACTCAAAAAATACGCTCTGGGTATTTGCAATTTTTTGACAGGGATAAGAAAATTTAAAGGTGCAGAAACCCTTTAAATTTCCTGACAATCCAGTTTGTGTAAGTGGAGTTATATGCGATGCAACCAGACCATTTTACCATGAAAAATATAACTACCCTGCGGATTTTAAAATCCGATTTTTAATAATAAACAGAGGGTTTCATTTTCTAAAAACATTCTAAATGCATTGTTCAATCTCTATGTTTGATTTCAATAACAACATAATCGATTTCCCCAAATAATTTAAATTCAACTGAAGTTTTCACAATTTTCACTCAAAAAATTTTACAAGCAAAGGCTGTAAATTTATTGAATTCTTTTCTTCTAATATCAAATTTATTTTCTAGAACAGATTTAACAAAAAAATCTTTAATCACTATTATTTTAAAAAAAATAATCAAGAACAATAAAACACAAAGAGGAAAACCTGGTACAAGAAGTTACAGGAAGAGATGAATTTCTGATGCAAGCCTCCTCCAAAGATTTCTTGAATTTTCTTCAATCCTCCAATGAATCCAAACCAAAACCCAACAAATGCAAATGATCTTTCCTTCAATCAATTCTACAATCAAAACTTTCTTCAAACCCTTCTTGTGCAATTTTCCAAAATTTTCTTCTCTGCTGTAAAAATGTATTTTTTTCTAAAACTTTTTCCCTACCCTAAAATTAAAACATGCATTCATTATAAAACAAAAATACCTAATACAACCCTAATTCACATTACATGCAAATTAGATATTTCAATTTCAATTTCAATTTCAATTTAAAATTTGTATTTCAATTTTAATTTCAATTTCAATTTCAATTCAATTTTCGAAAACCCACTTTCAATTTAAAATGCAATTTCAAATAATAAATTAATTTCCAAAGTTGCAACTAATTTCCCAAATAAATATTTAATTACAATTTCTAATTTAATTCCACACGTTGAAATTAAATTTCAAAATTAATTTTAATTCTTTTATTTCCTTTCATTCTCTTGCATCACGTTTAATTAATTAATTTAATTATTTAATAACTAAATTCAACCCCTTGGATTAAATTTAATTAATTAAATAAATTAAATATAATTAATTAATTTAAATATAAACTTTTATCCACATTGCATTATTTAAATTAAATAACCATCAACATGATTTAAATGCAATTATTCTAAATATCTATTTCCAAATCAAGAATTTTTCAGAATTAAATAACATTAAAACAAGACAGACAATGAGTCGACACACACGACTAACGACACACTAAGGCTAGGGTATAAACTTGACACATGTTACCTAGCTACTATCTCCCGTTCAACTTAATCGTTAGATCGACACACTCAAACCTGTGAAACCAAGTGGAGTCGATGTCATGTACCTGCAATCTTGCAACCAAGTAAACAACATCATACAATATATCCAACATATAATACACACCGTGAAGAAGAAATCACGGATTCGCAGGGCGCTCACAAGTGAGTGATTCGAACCCATCCTCTTCACCCATACACTCATCAAAACTGACACTTCCATCATAATTTCAATAATCTCATAATAACATATCATGTTAACTCTACAACATCATTAATCCATAATGCATGTGAAATAATAATCAGATAACTACATCCCACAATAATAGTTGTCGCTCAATAGTAGCAATCAAAACATCATAACAAAATGTATCTAGTATCAAAATAACTGCAACCAAACATAGCATAAAACAAACTGAATGAGAAGCAAAACGGAGGGGTATTACACCCTCTATCCCTCACTCTCCCTCACCCTCTCCCTCTCTCTCTCTCCCTCTCCCACTCCCTCTCCCTCTCCCTTTGGTCTATGTTTGTACAAATCGGATATCTGATTTGAAATCAGATATCCAATTTGTGAAACTTCATTATGCAGAGGTGAAATCTTACCATTGAAGAGCATGTTTTATAAATCGGATATCAGATTTTTGGGCCATATAAAAACCCCATGTGGCCCATTTTTGGGCATTCCAACGGATCCTGCATTCTATTTGTAGCACTTTGCAGGCGACAAATGTGCGGTTTCAGACAGGAAGAGACAAAGATAAACTTTTTGGAGCATCTTGTACTCAAATTTTTCATACATAATGATTTTTTAGTATCTTTTATTTGGTATAATGGGGAGCAACAGTCGTCGGAAGCAAAAATGTAAGAGAAAGCTGACAAAAGAACAAATTGAAGGATATAGACAAAGAGATAGAGAAGGTCATAGGAAGAAAAGACAAGGTATGTTAAATATTGGTGAACTTGAGCCCTATGGTCTATCAAGTGAAGAGGAAATTGAATATGTTCAAGGTGAAAATGTAGAACATGATATTGAAATTGGGAATGAAAATGTTCAAATTGATATTGAAAATTTTCAAGGTGAAAATGTTGGAATTGAAGATGTTGAACATGATATTCAAATTGGGAATGAAAATATTGAAATTGATAATGAAAATGTTGGAATTGAAGATGTTGAACATGATATTGAAATTGGGAATGAAATTGTTCAAATTGATATTGAAAATGTTGGAAATGAAGATGTTGAACATAATATTGAAGCAAGTGTAAATTATGTTTCACCAGATTACACAAGAAATGAAGAACCTTGTGTGGAAGAAAGACGTATTCCAAATTCAAGACCTTCAAGGACCCCTAAATGGTTAGTTGAAATTGATGATAACATTATAAACAATTTTGAATGCAAGAGGTCAACATGAACTATTCCATTGTGGGCTAGAATACATTTCAACCAATATTTTAGCGATAAGACATTGACCGAACAATGCCAAATTTTTGTACAATTGCTAAAGATGCAAAAGATGAGACCTTTGCTAGCCAAATTGAAGATTCGTCTGAACAAGAGGACCGAAAAAAATTCTATTATTGTAAAAAATATTTTTAATGCTCTCAAGTCTATTGGAAAAAATAACAAGGAAAAATATAAGAGAGCTGCTCGGAGAGTCATTACCACTGCCCTAGTAAGCCATCAATTGAAAAAGGCTCACTTTATGAGACAAACTTGTTTTATTTTGACTTAAATAGTAAAACTTTGGATAGAGCACTTGCAAGAAGAGAAATAATAGATGATCCTCTTCAAAATGATACATGGGCTTTTTTCGAAAGGCTTACACGTGTTGACAAGACGCTAACCGATAATGTAAAGCAGGCAACTCAACAATTTTGGCATGATAACTCTAGAGTATCACCCAATGCAAAAGATGTTTTAAAGTTAAGAATTGGTAGTCGAGACCATACACCGCATCCTAAACATTTTTTGGAATCAAGCCAAACAAAGTTGTTCAACAAATTTATTCAAACACATCCAAATATGGATATCTCACAAAGAACTTTTGAAATTTTGAAGCCATTTTATTGTGTGCCTCTTAAGATTCGTAATACTTGTTGTTGCGAATACCATGTGGAGTTTTCAATGTACCATGAACTATTATGCTATATCTGTTCTACTTTGCATACTAATGAAATGTTGCAGGAGTGTGGTGCAATTCATCTTCTGAAATCATCAAGGGACTTGCTAGATCTAGTTTTATGTTCTAGGGATGATAGTTCCTTTTTCTATAGAAATGATTGTTTAAATGTGAAGTGCTCACAATGTGGTGGCTTGTCAAAGTTTGTTCAATGTTTTCATGAGGGTTCCGAACATCAATTTGGAAAGAATCTTGTTGAGAAAAAGAGATATGAGATATTCAAATATACTTTACAGAGTGGAGATGAAGGTTCTAGATGTGAGTTGGTTACAAAAGAATGCAGTGTTGCTGATTTTATTTCAGACTTTAAGGACAATATTTTCTACAAATATGCAAGGCATAGTCATAGGTCTCAGTGGTTGGATGAATAATTCAGGATATGTAAGGACTCTTTTCCGATTGTCACTACTATATCAATGGTTAATTTTTTTGAAAACTACACATTGCAACCACAAAATGAGGTATAATCTCAGTATTACAATTCCATTCAGATTGCTATTTTTGTCCACATAACATTTAGACATGCACCTGAGAGTATAGAGGAGGATCGAAAGATAATCAAAGAGTATCATTTTTATATGAGTGATGATAGATCTCACTCATCCAAGTATGTCCAACATTGTTTCGAGAATTTTTTTGAGTTCTTGCAGGAGCATGATATAGCACTGGGCTGCCATCTCATTTGGTCAAATAACTGTACAGGTCAATTCAAGAATTCTCGTATGTTTTATTGGTTGAGTAGAATGCATGTAGAGAGGGGTGTACCTAACATTTGGAGTTTATTTGAAGCTGGGCATGGGAAAGGGGAGCATGATGGAGCAGGTGCATGTGTAAATCGAGCTCTAGTTAAGGAGCAATTGAAGATTTCAGGAGCAAAATTCAATGATGCACGTTCTATTGTTGATTGGTGTAGTTCAGCAGTGTCACAGGGAGGGACACTTGATTCAATAGTGCACAGATTATTTTGGTTGGTTGAGGAGGGTACATTGGGAGGCAGATTGGATTGTCATACAATCAAAGATTCTTCAAAGATGCATTCGTTTTGAAGCTCAGATGCAAGCACATGGACCATTTGGACGCGACAATTGGTTTGTTTTTGTCAGAGTTTTATTCAATGTGAGTGGGGTCAATGCGAGTCAAGTGAGTGGGTGGATACATGGGTTCCACTATATCTAACTCCTTTATCTCAAACTATATCCATGACAAATTACACCATGGAAAGTTCACTTGATTACGATTGGCTTTCATATCTACTACATTCAGGACATGTTTTTGTAGTTGTTGCACCATAGGGGAATGAAGAGAGATTAGAATATTGGCTGGCTCGATGTGTGTAGGTTAAGCACAAGCTAACACAATCGATGGAAGATGATGATGGGTTCGTGTATCCTACAGGTTCAATTGTGGTTGCAGGAACTTGGTTGCGAACATACATGATTAGAAAGAATGGCATACCTGCATTTGAAGACTATGAGAAACACAAAACCATTCTCATGTATTCACACCTTGTTATAGTAACAAATGTTAAGTTTTTGAAGCATCATGCCAAACCAAAGACAAAACAACTATGGACACTTAGTAATGTTGATAATGGAGTAATATTGGATACTCTTAAGTAAAGAGATGACCCTTCAAGCACACTTGAATATCATAGTCAAGAATGGAAAGTACAATGCTTAAGACTTTTTTTTGTTGTGACAATATAGATATATCATTTGACAAATTTTGTGATATTCTTGGCACGATTGATCATGGACCTGTTGCATCAATAGCCAACTTTGATCCTTTCAAAGAGGTATCCCACATATTATAATAATATAGATTGGTTATTCAAAGCATATTTTATAGTTTGCATTACTAATTCATCATCATTTAGGTTGTTTAGATTAATATAGATTTGTTAGTCTAAGCATATTTTTTGTTGTTACAATATAGATTTATCATTTGACAAATTTTGTGATATTCTTGGCACAATTGATCATGGACCTGATGCAACAATAGGTAACTCTGATCCTTTCAAAGAGGTATGTGACAAATTACAATAATATCGATTGGTTATTCTAAACATATTTTCTTTTGTATGTAGTTTCACTGCTACCTTGATGGTTTGTATAGGTGCTTGTCACTCCAAAACGCCAACATACTACTCTTGTGGAAGACTATGCCTTGAATGCCTCAAATAGGTAAATTTTGTAAAAATTGAATTTTGAAATGTGAAACAATGTAAAAAGGTCATAACTGTGTATAGGCATAATCTATATCCAGTGATGTCTTTTGAAATACGGTCCAAATGTCTGCCATTGTATAAAAGGTATGTTTAAAATGTAAAAAGATTTTTGTACTTAATCGAGCTACAACTATAGGTTTTCTTGTTGGTTCTTTCTGTCGGTATGCTCGTTTGAACCAAGTTTTTTAATATCTCCTATTTATATATAACAAATTATAGTGGCTTGCCACTTTTTCGAAAAAAAAAAGTAAAATGTTCATTGTGACTTTCATTTTCTATGTAATTGATTCAAGTTGGTTGGATAAGATTTTTCTAATGCAAGAGCTAGGACTTGCAAAATCTTGATCCAACCTTAAATATTTATGCCCCCACATTTCATTAACATTAGCACTTTGGACTCTTAAGGGAAAATGCCGCTCCAATGCAGCTCAGAGCGATTCGGCATATTTGGGTGCAAGAGAGAACCATACCTAGTGTAAACGTACCCATTTGAAGGTGTTGGAATAGTCTATTGGGTCGTACAAGTTTGAGAATGAAAGTTGCACACCTTTACAACTTTACAATGCTTGCATTTGGCAACTTTTCCCTCAACTGAAAACTCAGCACCACGGGAAAATGCCTTCGAGATAGCAAAAACTGAGAGAGGTTATTGTAGATGGTCTCAACATGATCCCATATCCTCAGACGAAGAGTTTGTAAGCATCACGATTTCTAAGAAATAGTCCGTCAAAGTTTGTTGCCTTTTAGCACTTTGGACTCTTTAGGGAAAACGTCGCTCCAATGCAGATCAGAGCGATTCAATATATTTGGGTGCAAGAGAGAACCATACCTAGTGTAAACGTACCCACCCGAATGTGTTGGAACAGTCCGTTGGGTTGTACGAGTTCGAGAATGAAAGTTGCACCACTTTGCAACTTTACACTGCTTGCATTTGGCAACCTTTCCCTCAACTGAAAACTCAGAACTACAGGAAAATGCCTTCGAGATAGCAATAACTGAGAGAGGTTATTGTAGATGGTCTCAACATGATCCCATATCCTTAGACGAAGAGTCTATAAGCATCATGGTTTTCGATAAATAGTTCGTCAAAGTTTGTTGCCTTTTAGCACTTTCGACTCTTAAGGGAAAATGCCGCTCCAATGTAGCTCAGAGCGATTCGACATATTTGGGTGCAAAAGAGAGACATACCTAGCATAAATGCACACATCGAAACATGTTGGAATAGTCCATTGGTTCGCACGAGTTCAAGAATTACAGTTGCACCACTTTGCAACTTTACACTGCTTGCATTTGGCAACTTTTCTCTCAACTGAAAAGTTAGCATGTGAAAACGCCTTCGAGATAGAAAAAACCGAGAGAGGTTATTTTATATGGTCTCAACATTTTCCCATATCCTTAGACAAAGAGTCTGTAAGCATCACAGTTTCTGAGAAATAGTCCGTCAAATTTTCTTGTCTTTTAGCACTTTGGACTCTTAAGGGAAAATGTCGCTCCAATGCAACTCAGAGTGATTCGATGTATTTGGGTGCAAGAGAGAACCATACCTAGCTTAAACGTACCCATCCAGATGTGTTGGAATAGTCTATTGGGTCGTACGAATTTGAGAATGAAAGTTGCACCACTTTGCAACTTTACACTGCTTGCATTTGGCAACTTTTCCCTCAACTGAAAACTCAACACCATGGGAAAATGCCTTCGAGATAGCAAAAACCGAGAGAGTTTATTTTAGATGGTCTCAACATGATTCCATATCCTTAGATGAAGAATCTGTAAGCATCATGATTTTCGAGAAATAGTCCATCAAAGTTTGTTGCTTTTTAGCACTTTGGACTCTTTAGGGAAAACGCCGCTCCAATGTAGCTTAGAGCGATTCGATGTATTTGGGTGCAAAAGAGAACCATACCTAGCGTAAACGTACCCATCCATACGTTTTGGAAAAGTCCATTGGGTCGTACGAGTTCGATATTTAGGGATGTCTTCTTCAGATCACTCTATTATGAATAGGTTTTCAGAGCTACCAATGTTAAATCCAAGTTGACTGACTTTGAGCAAATCGTATCCCAGTAAACATGATAGAGTACCCACTTCTTTTCGAATGCAGGAGAACCATCTAACCCTTTATCTCCATTCCTCTTGAAGCATCTTTTCTTTCCTCCTTTTCCTTCCTTCTTTGAAGATTGAGCGAAAAGAACATGAATGTCTTCATTTGTAGGGCTTCGTCCAATACCTCTCGCAACCAACCTTGACTCCCCTTGAATAAAGTGAGCCCTCAACCGATCAAACTTGGGAAGTTTCGATCTCATGTTGATTCCTTGAATGTAAGACTCCCAAGATGAAGGAAGACTAGTAAGAGCCAACATGGTCAAATCTTTGTCATCAACAATATGACCATTTCTCTCGTTGTCTTCAACTTAGAGATCAGATAATACAACTCAAAGCACTTAAAAAATGAAACACATAAGACAATAAACACAACAAGAAAATTTGCTTACAACTCAGGCCCAGCTCATGGCTGAATTTGATACAATGAATAATAGCACCTCTTGTAGATGCAAAGATACAATCGAATATGCTTCTCCTTGAAATCGGCCTGCTGCTACAAGATGAAGCGTTGCTGCTCAAGTGCAAACTTTTGCTTGGGTTGCAAATTATGCTGAATGAACTTGATTGAGGAAATGAACAAACATCACCTCGTATTTATACAAAATAAGGTGACTCTTCAAGGAGGTCGACCTCTCTTGAAAATAATAAATTACAAAATAATATCAAGGACGGTTGGCCTCATCCATTTAAATAAAATGAGTATAAATTAAATGTCCATAGGCTATCATTTAATTTATTTCAACTTAATGTGATTGCTATCATGTATGAAAAATGTGGTAGCATAGACAAGGCAGTGGACTATTTGAAAAAAAGATTCAAAGAAATGTGGTCTCATAGAATTCAATGACAAACAAATGCAATTGACAACTGTTCATAGTTTTTAGTTATGCAATGTGAAGTAATTGCATAACTGCTTAGGTTGACTTTGTAAGAACTATATGGTAATTGAAAATTATTCATCTATGAACATCTAGTTGTTAGTTATGCAATGTGAATTAATGATTTGAGTTTGAAAGATGTGTAATGCAATGTAATCAGTGATATAAATATAAACTACATAATATAACCATTCAGTTTTAAGCTATTGTACATTGATATTTAACCATTACTCAAGATAAAATTTTCAAAGAGTTTAATCATGCACATGAGGAACAAATTAAATTTCGATTTTCAACTTCTATATATCAAATTATCCAATAATCAAGTGTATGTCCATATACAAAAATGGCATCGATGCCAACTCAAACAAAGTTTTACAAAATGTGGCATATGCTACATCTCAGTATGTATTCAAAATTTACATTCCAAAATGTCTATCTCATCCTAAACTACTGGTGGATCATCAAAATGGAGCCTCTTTGAAGCATTCATTGGCTCTGAAGGTAGCTGCACAAGAAAAATTCAAACCACAATTGAGATTAGTTATACTATATAATTTAAAATTGAATAATTAACATCAAAATCAATATACATTGAATTTTAATTGAACTCTAAAATTGAAATCTTGACTACCTGAAATATACGTCTCTTGAAAGGGTTAGGAGTCCTAGGATATAATAAATCAACTTTTGAAATTCCAATCTATATATATCTGAACAAAAACATAAAATTGATCCAAGTTAGCATACGATTATTGGTAATAGGAACTTATTTACCAAACACAAAATAAAATAAGCACATACCTTTTTAGGTTGATTTTTTTCTTTATCTCCTTCAGGTGTTTCGACACCTCCTCCTTGAGGTGTTTCAACACCTACTCTTTGAGGTGTTCCAATAACTACTCCTTTAGGCGATGTGTCCCTTGTCATCATATCTATATAGCTCATAATTGCCTGTACATAAAATTGAAAAGTACATATGAAACTACCAATCTATGTCAACGTATGTATAATCAATATAACATCTTAAAAATCTTAATTCAATCCAATTTCAATTCAATTACCTTCCCCTTATCTAGATTTGCGCCTCCATAGTCTGGACAATGTTGCACTTCACTCGCACTAGGTATTTCCTACAAGAGGAAAACAAGATAAACATATAATTAATTATATAATTTCATTAATGACAATTCAAATGACAAGCAAGTATATAATATAAAATGTAAATGAGTGAGTGTGAAAATATATATTGCGTGTGTGTCCAAGCCAAATGAAATGGCCCTAAGGGTGCTATCAGTCACCCGTGTGAGCTCCTCCTCAGATATCAACTCTTAAATAAACCATGTAAATAAATATTAGTACTTGATACTATCTCTTATTAATATTCATTTAAAAACAAATGCAAGTTATGAAATTACAATTTAAATCTTACTTTTGTCACTATTCCAGCATCTCCCTTTATAGTAGGAGAGGACTCTATAGGGTGCACTCCACTCCCCTACGACTGATCTATAATGTCCACATCCTAATCAAAAGTGTCCAAGGGATGCTCAACGGGATGTACAAGAGGACCCAAGCATATCTAGTGGCACATAGTGCAAGTATGTGGCACACAAATATGTGTACCTGAGGAGGATGATGGAGCAACACTCGAGCCTTCACTAACATCACCAAAATGTGGCTGAGCTACTGTAGAAGCATGCGAAACCAAATGACCACTCAAAGAGTGGATAGCCTGAATAGTCTGTGTGGATGCATCCTGGATAATCTCTGGATGATATATTGGAGGTGGCGGAGGAAGGGGAGGAAGGGGAGGAAGTGGAACATTTGGGCGCGGCACTACTCTAACTGCTCCTGGTCTATCCTGGGGCATACCTCCACTAATGCCCTGGAAGGGTTTAATGTCAAAGTAATTGACATGATACCCTAACACAAACTCAGCATATGTATAATTTTTTAATAAAGTAAAATGGTATGTTGGAATTATTGTTCAGTGGTTTATCAAAGACCATACACCAAAAATCTCAAAAAATTAGTTACAATGTCCCTATGCATGCACCATTTTATGGAAAGTTTTCTTTTATTAACATTCACTAGCAAATCGGTGCGGGGGTCAATGAATAAAGAGGCTATTTGGGCTTTGGTTATTTGGAGATCTTTCACATCATCGTAAGACAATTCACATCGATAATATTCCCTCATGTTTTCTTGCCACGAATAAAAGGAATTATGTTGGGTGGAGAGGGTTTCTATATTTTTAATTATTTCCTTCAATGTGTTTGTCATATCTCTCAATCGAGGCATTGCCTGATAAATTTCACAAATGCCCCTCAATTGCCTCAATTTTTCACCAATTAAGTCTTCAATTGGTGGTTGTGGAGGTGGTGGAGCATTTGGTTTTGGAAGTGGTGGAGCATTTGGAATTTGTGGATTTACATCCACAGCCATAATACCTGAATAAAGTTAAAAACTAATTAAACTAATTGAAATTACACAATATAAATAAAATTATTGTAAAAAAACCATACTTTTTCACAAAAATCAATAACAAACTCTTATTTTTGATAAAAATACATCAACAACACTAATTTTTAATCAATATCCATTTCAAAACATTAAGTTTTAATAAAAAATCAATGTAAACTCTAGTTTTTTAAAAAGATCAATAGAAAACCCTATTTTTGATTTTTTTTTAATAAAACCTACTTAAACTTAAGAGAATCTATTGAAAAATCGATTACAATATTGAAAAAACCAAATACATACCTTTCAAATCGGATATATGATTAGAGCGGATATTGGATTTGGGTTTTTCCTTTTGCACCCGCGTCAAACTGTGAGAAATGAAGTTAAAAAGTCGACTGTTTTTTTATATATAGTTTCCAAAAATCGGATATCCGAGTTGGATCGGAAACTAGGTTTGGTTTTTGGTTCGGGTAAATGTACTGACACCGGAACCTAGAAAAGTCAACTCGGCCATTTCCGCGTTTTTCAGCCGATCCAAAATGTGATTTTTTCTCATTGCCACTTTTTGGCCCATCATGATCCTGCACACACCCTGGACTTCATATGTAAAAGTTACATATACTTAAATTTTTACAATAAATTACATACTTTAAATAATTATACCTAATCATCGATGCACAATTAGAAAAAATAACTTAGTCCACTCGATAGGGCTCATAATAAGCTTTCCACCACCTATAATAAATTGAAAATCTATTTCACAGGAAAAAACCTTTTTGAATCAACTATGTTATTTTATGCACTAAAAAGAGGGTTCTTGGGATCTTAGTTGAGTGATTAACCTTTTTGAATAGAATATTTAATTTTTTTTTATAAAATTAAAAATTTATAGCAATTAAGTTATAGTCTAAAACTTAAAAATATATACAAATGTATCAATTATCAAAAAAAGAGCCCCAAAAAATGTTATTTTGTTAAATATGTTTTCCTACATCAAAGTATGTCATATTATATATTTTTTGGTCTTTTGAATTTTTAACTCAACCATTAAGTCCATTTTGTTGCAACAGGTTTCTTGTAAAATCTCTTTTAAATCTCTCCAAAAAAGTATAAAACCATAGAAAATCACAAGTACAAATATTTGATGAAGGTAATTATATCTTCGCATTAGATTCACCAAAATGAATGCAATAAGATCTAAAAATATAAAACAATAACTTAGAAAAAATGAATGTTCTAATACTAAATTCAACTACAACCATAAGGATTGAGCACACTAGAATGACTTACTTATAAAAGGACGTGAATGCAACTCACTAGCATAACATTGTGATATTTAAATGATAGATATGATAGAACAATCTTGCATAAATCACTTGATATAAAATGATGAATGAAATAATATATTTATAGATTTTTAAAAAATCACTTGAATGCTAAAGTAATGATAAAATACCATGAGTTAATTGAACTAGTTAAGGAGTCAATTCAAAAAGGAAGTAGACGACTTCATTGATAATGGAATATTGCTATTTTGATCTTTGAAGTAGACGACTTCATTGATAATGGAAAATTCCTATTTTGAGCTCTTACGAAGATAATAATGAGTTATTTAATTCACTAAGTAGATAATGAGAAGGTGAAGTTTCTATTTATAAGAATAAGTTAACTTGTGAGGAGATAATTAGAAAATTATTTTATTAAAAATGGATAGTTAGCTCACATTAATTAAAAAATAATATATTATTTAATTATTTGATTAATTAATAGATTATGTAATACGTGAGATAAATGATAATAAATCGTATAATGATAAATAAATAAATAATGGTATATGATGATTAATAGTTAATGATTATAGGAATAATTTTAGTGTATATATCAACACAAGTTTAGTTTTAGCTACGATAGATTTTTCTGAAACCTTCATTATGGAATGTGATGCTTCTAGGTCTCATATAGGAGTAATACCCATGCAAGAAGGAAGAACCCAAGAATTTTAAAGATTCCAAATCAAAAATAAAAGTTTGTTGAAGCATGTTTATAAGAATTCAATGATGTTTATCATACATACTATCAAATAATGGAGAGCTTATTTGATGGGAAATGACTTTAAGGTAAAGATATATCGATATTGTCTCAAGTACTTATTCAAATAGAGGTTTCTATGTAAATAATAAGAATAATTGGTTGTTAAGATCTTAGGATATGACTTTGATCATATATAAGAAAGGAAGAGAGAATGTTAATTCTTTATCTATAAGGGATGAACCCAAAGACATTATTGTATTGTATTTCCATATTCCAAGTAGATTGGGTGGATTAGGTGTGAGAAGAATGGGAGAAGGACATGGGTACTCACTCTCATTGAAACTCTCAACAAAGATTCAAGTTTGTCAAACATAATTGCATGGAAAGGGAGATGATTTCTAGTAGAAGAAGATGTTGTAGCTATGTTATGAATCATAACCTAAGATTGGTATCTTGTTTCTCCAATAGGTAACCATTCAAACTTCTTAAAGACTTATCATAGAATCAAGAAAAAAATAAGTAAATATTTAGTAAGTTAGTATGCATTATGATAATAAGAAGAATTCCTAGAATGTTCCATGAAACAAATATATTTGCCCTCTAATCACCACTCTTGTAAGTTTTTTTAATGAAGTTAAGAAAATTGTCTAAGGATTGAAACTTGGATAACATACATACACTCAATCCTAAAATGCAATAACACTTAAGATTTTATATATTTTAAAGAGGTGATTGTGATACTTTCAACTATAAGACACAATGACACAATGCGTACAGAGACAAAAAATTGTTGCATCAAAATATTAATTCAAATCACTAATCTATGATATTATAATTAAAAATAAAATTTAACTAAACTATGATACTATAATTAAACATAAAATTTATTATTTAAAGATGAATAAATAAACAGGTACTATATAAATATAAAATTTAAAGTGAACTATAGGGGAGAAGACCCAGTTACTACCCCCCATTGAATAACCGCCAACTCCATGCTCACTTAACCCCCCCAAAAAAAATTCACTTTGATCCATTAAAAAACTTTATTTGATTGAATAAATAATTACAAAAACACCAATGGCTGCTCATTAAGTGTTAAAGTGAATGTTTTTGAGTGGATTTAAGGCATAAAACAGTTATAATTGATTGAAATTATAGCGGGCAGATACTAGGACATTAGGTGGTGACAAACGGACGACACCTCTAAAAGGTGTCTTTTTGACCTCTGCGCGCATATCCAACGCCCCCACACTCTATCGAAATGCCCAGAAGCCAGAACCTTAGTTCAAAGCACTTAACACGTGAGCGAAAAAAACCCATAATTTTTTTTTTCGATTTGACGTACGGTTTGAATTGTACGATTGCGCAAAGTTGGACTTTGCAAATACTAGGTCTTCTCCCCTAATTTAAAGTTAAAAAGTTTAACATTTATTATATTTAAAAAGAAAAATCTTGTATGGAACCTGATGAAGGAAAAAACATTTTTCTCTACATGTCAATCTATTATTTTCCTTAAATAAGAGTCACCACAAATTGTCCCATCCACTTCAATTCAAATAGAATAACTGTAATTGAATATTTATTGTTGTTCAAAGTTATAAAGATTGCATTAAATATTGTAATAAAGTTTTAATATTAATATTGATGATTTGGTGTAATGTAAATTAATAAAACTTGATACAGTACAATGCCTTGCAGGTTCTAAATAGCTAGTAAGCCATTGGTTGCTTGTAAGGATTTATTCGAAAATGTACGCCATATTAGTGCAGTGTACGCCTGTAATTTCATCCTTGCGTAGAGGGGGCTGTGGTTTATACATTTACTAGTTTTCTATTTACTTGTTCAAAGTACAGTGGGTGGCCACATAAACTTTGGCAGACACTAACTGACGTCCAATTACAATCGAGTTGTTTAGTGACAGATATTTTTCTTAGCGCTTTTTAGGAAAAAACACACAGCAGTGATTCTGAACAACCAAATGGTCCCCTGCAGAAATATCTACACAGAAATACAATAAAAGTGTTCAGGGTATGATCGGTCGCATTTTTTCACAAATATTTCCTAAAATTGCACACGACCAAGAAGACCCTTAAACGTTCAATTATGGCATGATTTTTATGAACCGGGTAAAGTGATACTTGACTTTAAAATATTTGTAAAGATGTACCTACAAGGAGATATTGAAATTTTAATTGTGTGGGAAAAGAAAAGGAAAGATCCTTTTATAGTCTATGATATCAGGCGATCTGTTTTTGGATGTATAGATAGCTTACAGTATATGAGACTCCTCGCACTCCCAAAATGATATTTGAAGAAAGCTTTTAACTATTATTAGTAAGGGAGAAAATGCCAAATATAATACATTTTTATGTAAACTAATTTATTAGTAGTAGTTAGAGCCCGGATGTACAGACAGCTTACAGTATATGAGACTCCTCGCACTTCCAAAATGATATATGAAGAAAGCTTTTAACTATTATTACTAAGGGAATGAAATGCCAAATATAATACATTTTTATGTAAACTAATTTATTAGTAGTAGTTAGAGCCCTACAAAATTTAAGTTATTTCAAGTAGGACAAACATGGACATGTCATAGTAGGTATGGGGTGGGTTATCCTTCATTAATATGGTTACATTCAATTGTAGCTTATTCAATAATTCAATATTGTGCAAATAATATTTTTATTATTTATTTTATTATAATTTAAATTAAAGTTGTGTGAATTTAAAACTCCATAATTGAAGGTATTTAATCTAAAGATCAAGGGTTTCAAGAAACAATACAATCTATTTGACTTGGAGACTAGTTTTTGTATAAATTTTTAGGATAAATTAAAATCAATTTAGAGAGGACACGGTTTACTTATGATAATTCCCTTATTATCATGTTCAAGAACCTTCAAGATAGACTCTATGTCCTAAGATCTGGAAGAAAAATTATTTAAAGCTCTTTTATTGATAATAATTATATGGATGAAAACCTTACTATAATTTAATATGGTTTATTGAAGGAGAATAGAGTCAACATTGTTAAAGCAAAGAAATAAGGGAAACAAGTTCTCATGCATAGTGGAAGAGTTTGGATTCATTCTTTCATGCCTATAGGTTAGTGCCAAAAATGGGACATCATCCCCTTAATGTAAAATTATAGATTTTAAACATTTAATTTTAGTCACATTATGACATTGTGATGGCTCCTTTGTCTAACCGTGTGTCATTTAGAAGATTGGATCCACAATTTAGACTTAATGTTTATTTCTAAAATGTACAAGATTATGAAAAATCACTTCCTATTTCATCAAGATATTCTTAGTTTTCAATTTAAAGGGTATATCATTATCTTGGGTCAACAGGATCCCACAAAAAATATGTCTATAAATACTACATAACCAACTTCATGCATCTTGAGGGTTTATATGTGTGTGTGTGTGTGCGAGCACGTGCGCACGCACACGTGATAGGTTATTATGGCTACATCTATGAAAAGGAAACCTTCCTCTAGGGAAATTTTATTTGAAGTACATGTTATTTTATTCCAATATCATCACCTTTTCCATTAAAAATATTGGTACTTCCTCTTTTATGAATTTACACCTTCGAATATTAAATTTCTTTTATTTTGGAGATATACTTCTTATAGGTGACTCCAAAGCATGGACTAGTTGTATGTAGTGAATGGGTTATAATCTCTAATAAAATCTATTGATATATCAAGAAATTGATCATTAGAATGATGTTTTATATTCAACTTTGTTATATAAATAAATCACTCTTTGTGGTAAACAAGGTTTAATTTAAAGCCCAATGTTATGATCCTTGTGCACAACTTCCTAGATGACAATTCAAATAAGTTACAATGTGTACAATATAATTAATAATTTAAAATAAACAAAGATAGAGCCACAAAACTAAATAAATAATATTTCAAAATCAACTAGATCTATTATGTACATGGCATACTACTGAGAAACAAGTATGTCTTTTTATATTTTATCTATTATGATTATTGCATGTTGTTTCTTAAAAATGTTACATTAAATAGTCAACCCTTTTTCTATCAAAATGGTGAAAGAAGAATTTAACTAGGTTTCTAATGACCACCTAAGGTTCATCTTAAGCATAAAAGGGTAGCTTATAGTATGGTTAACTAATAAATTGTGACACAATGAAGGAAACCTAATAGGATCTGAAAAAATTGAGATACCATTTGTAAGAAACAAAAACGTACAAAGAAGTTAGAATAAAGCTCAAACTAAATCTAAAATATGATCAATTTATTAAAAAATAACCTATTGAGAGGATCGCCTCTCTTAAAAGTCAAAAAATGGAACATCTAAATCTACAATATGATCAAGACTATATAGAAAATAGTCTATTGTATAGAATACCTCTTTTGAAAGTTAAAGAATAAAATAAGTAAACCTATTTTATGATCATAATAAATCATGGATAATATATTGAGGATATTTTAGATTTGATTGTAATGAATATAAAAAATATTAAAATATCTAATAACCTACCATATAATCTCAATGTTAGAATTGTGAAAAACATGAGCCACGAGATCAAATAATGAACAAAGACACCTTCCACAGAAGAGAGTTGTAAACAATAATATGCAATATCCTAAGCTAGAAAGTTGTAAACAATAATATGCAATATTCTAAGATAGAAAAATTATAATTTAAGAAACTCTAGAATCTCAAAAGAGAATCTCAAGAGGAGAAGAAAGATAACAAATGAGGGTTGAGTGCTTATAAGAGAAAAAACTTAAATGATAAAGGGATTAGATCATGACAAGTGTCAACATCTCATGCAACGAGATAAAATGATCTAATAATAGCTCAACTAATAAAAGAATAAAAGCACTACTAAGTTTTAGCTTAAGTGGATGATAATAAATTAGCCTACTAATTAATTAAAGACTAATGTATGATTACTCTAACAACCCCCTTGAGATGAACTTAGGTAGTAGCTAAAAACCCTAAAAAGAGATTGCATAATGGGTCCTAGCAAATAAGGTTTAGTGAGGCACCCACTGTTGAACAAGGTTTTTCATTGATGTCAAAGGTGCTCACTGTTGTCAAAGGAACTTTTTCAAGAGATCAGTGAGAATTAAATGAAGTTGTACTATCATATCTTTCTATGTTGGTAATTGCATCAAGTCATATCATTTTGAGTTGCAAAAGTAAATATTGCTAGCTATATTGTAAAAAATAAGTTTAGGATTTTATATGTTCTAGAAGTGTGTTCTTCAATATCAGCTAAATAGTCAAAATTAATTGTATTATATTTGGTATTAGGAGATATGTCTAAAATCATTTTGGCTATATGATGCATGCATCTATTCACCATGATAGAATTAATTTGGGAGTCTAATCTAGAATGTTCCAGTTCAATTTCTCAAAGTAGAGAGATTTCTTTGGAAATACAATTATGCTCATTATTTATTCCTGAAGGTGTGTTTTCCTTTGTAGTTTGAACAGAGAGTATTTCTACACATGTTCTATCATATTCTAGAGTTTTTAGAAGGTATGTTTAGCATGCAAGAAGTTTGATGTGATAGAAGGTTCTTTGTGCTTATCTGTCAACCAATTGGTATTCAAGAATTGTGCAAAAATTCCTAGTAGTGTGTGGCATTCAAAGTTAGTGTGTGGTGTTAAGATAGGACCTAGTTAAGGTTCTTGTGGAAGCACACAACATCATGTTATTTTGGTGACAATTTTATTATTTAGGACTGACCTATTACACGCTTCATGTAATTTGAATTTAGGTCCACCTTATGTCATCTTGGTTATTTGTGTCCCTTGACTAATATGAAAGAGAATTAATGTAATGTCATTTATATATTCATCAGTTACACAAATGCATAATGTGAAGTATAGTTGAAGAGAAGGTGTAAGTGAATATGCAAGGTGATGATTATGAAGACATCTCAAATATTATATGTTATTATCAGAAGATCTTAAGGATTGTAGTAGAGTGTCAGAATCAACTTTAGATAGTTTGTAAGGTGTGTAAGCAACATTGAAGGTTTGCAATCCTTACCTTTGTAATTTTTTTGGTTGGTGCCTACAAGTACTTTTTCAAAGATTGGTATCTCCAATAGGTTGGTCCCTACTTTAGATTGTAAAATTCACATGTTATATTCTTGCTTTATGAGGTTGGATTTGGAAAGTAGATCCAAGCATCTATTCTCACCATGGCTTTTACCATCTTAGGTTTCCATGTATATTTGGTGTTCAAATGTGTGAATATGTTCTCATGATTGTTTCTTGATTAGTGGTATTGAATATTCAAGTTTCATGTTCATATATGTGTGTTGATGTAAAAATGTTTTAAATAGCTTTGATCTACTAATTCACCCCCCTCTCAGTAGATTGTGTTCCCTTCAATTGGTATCAAAGAAAGGTTCCTCTAAATAAACAACTTGAGGTAGATTCAAGATGGCACACTCTATGGCATAAGAATGATTTTTGCAAATAAGGAACCACCCTTTGATGGGTCAAATTATGTATTTTAGAAATTTTGAATGGAAGCATACTTGATGGACCTAGGTCTTGAAATATGGATGTTAGTTGTAGGTGGACATGAGATTCCTAAAAAATTGTCCAAGGGATCAAGATAGAAAGAAGGCTTGCAAAAATAATATAAAGTCTAGGAATGTTATTTTATGTGGTTTATCTAATTTTGAGTTTGTGAAAGTTATGCAATGCAAGACTGCAAAGGAAACTATGGGATAAATTGCACACCATCTACAAAGGAGATGAAAAGGTGAAAGAAGAAAAGCTCCAGACTCATAGATCTCAGTTTGAAAGTCTAAGAATAAATGAGGAAGAAAGCATTAACACATTCTTTCTTTGGGTTGATGAAGTTGTCAAATCTATCAAAGATCTTGGTGAGGAATTGAAAGAAAGAATGGTTGTGAAAAAAGGTACTCAAATCTCTTCCTAGAAGGTTTGACTCTAAATTTTCTATTTTTGAAGAAGCTAAAGATCTGAATTCTTTAAAAATGGTTGAATTACATGGAATTTTTACTACCTACAAGATGATCTTTGATAGCGAAAAATCAATAAGGAAAGAGGCTACATTCAAAGCATCCAAGAAACAAGTTGGTCTAGATTTTTGTTGGATCAAACCCAAAGGAGGAAAACTTTATCAAAAATTTACAAAGAGGTTCTAGAAAGTATAAAGGTAAGTTAACTTTCAATTTTTTTAGTTACAGTGAAGTAGTAAATTTTATGGCTATGATTTTGTATAAGAACTCTAATATTGTTGTGCGAAAGTATGAAAATAAATCATTTCAAAAAGGGAATAATGGTCATAGGAAAGAAAAGAGTTTTTCATTAATGAGGAAGGCTACTCCACTGATGAAGAAGGTGAGGACATGTTCAGAGATGAAAAAGAGAGAGTTGTACTCATGGCCATGGAAACTACTAAAGATTCAACAAAAATGAATTCAAGAAATGATGATGAAGAAGTATATTTTGTGGAAGAGCTACTTTGTGCTTGAAATGAAATCAAGAGACTAGAGAAAATAATTATAGAAGAAGTGAAGGTTAAAGACAATTTATCTTAGAAGCTTGAGCATGCAAAAAAGATAATGATTGATTTGAAGGTGCAAGCAGAAGAATCAAAAAACATTGAAGAGTTTTTTAATGAAAGGTTACTATAAAAAGACAAGGACTATGAAAAAATTGAAGCAAAAATTGTGTCACTAAGAAAAATATCTTGACAAAGTAAATCATTAGCTTTGTAATTAAAGTTTGGAAAAAGTACACAATCTAGATAACATATTGAGATCATGTCAAAGGTCTCAGCATGTCAAAACTAGTATTGGCTTTGATTATTAAAAGAAAAAAATGATAGAAAAACTAGTTTGTCTAGCTAAAGGGAGTCTAGAAGAAACTCATTTCAAAAGTTCAAAATCTGAAAGGTTTATCTCAAGTGATGAAAGCAAGGCACAAAATGATGGTTTTATTCAAGTGCAGAAGAAGAATAGAAGATTTAAAATATATAGATACAATACTAGATTCAATTATTCTTTTTTTGGTTATTATTTTAATTGTAACAATTTTTGGTCATAACGATGTGGACTATAGAAAGGTTCTAGTAAGAATTTAACTAACTTTTTTAACATTAATGCATTTACACCTCTATATAACTTCAATATTTTCTACTACAAATGCAACAACTTTGGACACATTGATAGGAACCGCATAAGTAATTTTTTGAGTCCTCCTCTATCAAAAATAAAAAGAAAAGGGTCAAAAAGTTGAATTCATGAATCAAATAAAGTCTAGAAGAAGATACCAAAAGAAAAAAGGTCTGATAAATCAATGATAGCTTGGCCTACTCTACATGCTCAAAAGGAAAATAATTTGTGTATTATAGACATTGGTTGTTCAAGTCACATGACTGGAGATAAAAGTAACTTCACTAATCTCAAAATGTTTGATGGAGATTTTGTTACTCTTGGAAACAATTACGTTGCTAAGATTATCGGTAAGGGTACACTGAGTCTTGATTCTGGCAAGACAAAAACTCATGATATTTTATATGATGAATAACTAAAGAATAATATTTTGAGTGTTTGTCAAATGTGTGACAAGGGTTACTAGCTTTCATTTAGTGTTAAAGGTTTTGAGATCTAAAAATCTGGTACCGAAGAACTAATTGTGGAAAGAAATAGTACAAATAGTGATATATATCATCTCAATGAGCTGAATGGATAAAATTATCTCACCATATAAAGAGAAGAGTGTTGGCTCTAGCACATAAGATTAGGACACATCAATTTTCATGACATCATGAAGATTAGCTCAACCATTAAGTCCATTTTGTTGCAACAGGTTTTTTGTAAAATCTCTTTTAAATCTCTCCAAAAAAGTATAAAACCAAAAAAATCAAACCATAGAAAATCACAAGTACAAAGATTAGATGAAGGTAATTATATCTTCACATTAGATTCACCAAAATGAATGCAATAAGATTTGAAAATATAAAACAATAACTTAGAAAAAATGAATGTTCTAATACCAAATCCAACTACAACCATAAGGATTGAGCACACTGGAATGAATTACTCATAAAAGGACGTGGATGCAACTCACTAGCATAACATTGTGATATTTAAATGATAAATATGATAGAACAATTTGGCATAAAGCACTTGATATAAGATGATGAATGAAATAATATATTTATAGATTTTTAAAAAATTACTTGAATGCTAAAGATATGATCAAATACCATGAGTTAATTGAACTAGTTATGGAGTCAATTCAAAGAGGAAGCAAACAAATTCATTGATAATGGAATATTGTTATTTTAATCTTTGAAGTAGATGACTTCATTGATAATGGAAAATTGTTATTGTGAGCTCTTAGGAAGATAATAATGAGTTATTTAATTCACTTAAGTAGATAATTAGAAGGTGAAGTTTGTATTTAGAAGAATAAGTTAACTTGTGAGGAGATAATTAGAAAATTTATTTTATTCAAAATGGATAATTAGCTCACATTAATTAAAAAATATATATTATTTAATTATTTGATTAATTAATAGATTATGTAATACGTGAGATAAATGATAATAAATCGTATAATGATAAATAATTAATTAATGGTATATGATGATTAATAGTTGATGATTATAGGAATAATTTTAGTGTATATATCAACACAAGTTTAGTTCTAGCTACACTAGATTTTTCTGAAAACTTCATTATGAAATGTGATGCTTCTAGGTCTCATATAGGAGTGATACCCATGCAAGAAGGAAGAACCCTAGAATTTTAAAGATTCCAAATCAAAAATAAAATTTTGTTGAAGCATGTTTGTGAGAAGGAAATGATGCTTATCATACATACTATCAGACAATAAAGAGCTTATTTGATGGGAAACAACTTTATGGTAAAGATAAATCGGTATTGTCTCAAGTACTTATTGGAATAGAGGTTTCTATGTAAAGAATATGAATAATTGGTTGTTAAGATCTTAGGATATGACTTTGATATGATATACAAGAAAGGAAAAGAGAGTGTTAATTCTCTATCTATAAGGGATGAACCCAAAGACATTGTTGTATTGTATTTCCATATTCCAAGTAGATTGGGTGGATGAGGTGTGAGAATGGGAGAAGGACATGGGTACTCACTCTCATTCAAAAACTCGACAAAAATTCAAGTTTTTCAAACATAATTGCATGGAAAGGGATATGATTTGTGGTAGAAGGAAATGTTGTAGCTATGTTATGAATCAGAACTTAAGATTGGTTTCTCAAATAGGTAACCATTCGAACTTCTTAAAGACATCATAGAATGAAGAAAAAAATAAGTAAATATTTAGTAAGTTAGTATGCATTATGATAGTAACAAGAATGCATAGAATGTTCCATGAAACAAATATATTTTCCCTCTATATATAATCACCACACTTGTAAGTTTATTTAATGAAGTTAATAAAATTGTCTAAGGATTGAAACTTGGATAACATACATACTCTCAATCCTAAAATGCACTAACATGTAAGATTTTATATATTTTAAAGAGGTGATTGTAATACTTTCAACGATAAGACACAATAACACAATACAACATTCAGAGACAAAATAAATTGTTGCATCAAAATATTAATTCAAATCACTAATCTATGATCTTATAATTAAAAATAAAATTTAACTAAACTATGATACTATAATTAAACATAAAATTGATTACTTAAAAGATAAATAAATAAACAGGTTCTATATAGATATAAAATTGAAAGTGAACTATAATTTAAAGTTAAAAAGTCTAACATTTATTATATTTAAAAAGAAAAATCTTGTATGGAACGTGATAAAGGACAAAACATTTTTCTCTACATGTCAATTTATTATATTCCTTAAATAAGAGCCACCACAAATTGGGAGTCCAATCCACCTCAATTCATATAGAATAACTGTAATTGCATATTTATTGTTGTTCAAAGTTATAAAGATTGCATTCAAATATTGTAATAAAGTTTTAATATTAATATTGATGATTTGGTGTAATGTAAATTAATAAAACTTGATACAGTACAATGCCTTGCAGGTTCTAAATAGCTAGTAAGCCATTGGTTGCTTGTAAGGATTTATTCGAAAATGTACGCCATATTAATTTAGTGTACGCCTGTAATTTCATCCTTGCATAGAGGGGGCTGTGGTTCATACATTTACTGGTTTTCTATTTACTTCTTCAGAGTATAGTGGGTGGCCACATAAACTTTGACAGACACTAACTGACGTCCAATTACAATCGAGCTGTTTAGTGACAGATATTTTTCTTAGCGCTTTTCAGAAAAAAACACATAGCAGTGATTCTGAACAACCAAATGGTCCCCTACAGAAATATCATATCTGCATAGAAATACAATATAAGTGTTCAGGATATGATGGGTCGCATTTTTTCACAGATATTTCCTGAAATTGCACATGACCAAGAAGACCCTCAAACGTTCAATTATGGCATGATTTTTATGAACTGGGTAAAGTGATACTTGACTTAAAATATTTGTAAAGATGTACCTACAAGGAGATATTGAAATTTTAATTGTGGGAAAAGAAAAGGAAAGATTCTTTTATAGTCTATGATATCAGGTGATCTGTTTTTGGATGTACAGATAGCTTACAGTATATGAGACTCCTCGCACTCCCAAAATGATATATGAAGAAAGCTTTTAACTATTATTAATAAGGGAGAAAATACCAAATATAATACATTTTTATGTAAACTAATTTATTAGTAGCAGTTAGAGCCCGAATGTACAGATAGCTTACATTATATGAGACTCCTCGAACTCCCAAAATGATATATGAAGAAAGCTTTTAACTATTGTTAGTAAGGGAGAAAATGCCAAATATAATACGTTTTTATGTAAACTAATTTATTAGTAGCAATTAGAGCCCTACAAAGTTTAAGTTTTTTCGAGTAGGACAATCATGGACATGTCATAGTAGGTATGGGGTGGGTTATGCTTCATTAATATGGTTACATTCAATTGTAGCTTATTCAATAATTTAATATTGTGCAAATAATATTTTTATCATTTATTTTATTATAATTTAGATTAAAGTTGTGTCGATTTAAAACTACATAATTGAAGGTATTTAATCTAAAGATCAAGGGTTTCAAGAAATAATACAATCTGTTTGACTTGAAGACTACTTTTTGTATAAAACTTTATGATAAATTAAAATCAATTTAGAGGGGACACGGTTTACTTATGATAATTCCCTTATTATCATGTTCAAGAACCTTCAAGATAGACTCCATGTCCTAAGATCTAAAACAAAAATAATTTAAAGCTCTTTTATTGATAATAATTATATGGATGAAAACCTTACTAGAATTTAATATGGTTTATTGAAGGAGAATAGAGTCAAGATCGTTAAAGCAAAGAAACAAGGGAAACAAGTTCTCATGCATAGTGGAAGAGTTTTGATTCATGCGTTCATGCCTATAGGTTGGTCCCAAAAATGGAACATCATCCCCTTAATGTAAAATTATAGATTTTAAACATTTAATTTTAGTCACATTATGAAATTATGATGGCTTCTTTGTCTAACCACGTCATTTAGAGGATTGGATTCACAATTTAGACTTAATGTTTATTTTTAAAATCTACAAGATTATGAAAAAATCACTTCTCGTTTTATCAAGATATTCTTAGTTGTCAATTTAAAGGGTATATCATTATCTTGGGTCAACAGGATCCCATAAAAATATGTGTCTATAAATACTACCTAACCAACTTCATGCATCTTGAGGGTTTATATATGTGTGTGTGTGCACGCGCGCAATAGTTTATTATGGCTACATCTATGGCAAGCAAACCTTCCTCTAGGGACATTTTCTTTCAAGTATGCTATTTTATTCCAATCTTGTCATCTTTTCCATTAAAAATATTGGTACTTCCTCTTTTATGAATTTACAACTTCAAATATTAAATTTCTTTTATTTTGGAGATATACTTCTTATAGGTGACTCCAAAGCATGGACTAATTGTATGTAGTGAATGGGTTATAATCTCTAATAAAATCTATTGATATATCAAGAAATTGATCATTATAATGATGTTTTATATTCAAATATGTTATATAGATAAATCACTCTTTGTGGTAAACAAGGTTTAATTTAAAGCACAATGTTATGATCCTTGTGCACAACTTCCTAGATGAAAATTTAAATAATTTACAATGTGTACAATATAATTAATAATTTAAAATAAACAAAGATAGAGCCACAAAACTAAATAAATAATATTTCAAAATCAATTAGATCTATTATGTACATTGCATACTACTGAGAAACAAGTATGACTTTTTTATATTTTATCTATTATGATTATTACATGTTGTTTCTTGAAAATGTTACATTAAATAGTCAACCCTTTTTCTATCAAAATGGTGAAAGAAGAATTTAACTAGGTTGCTAATGACCACCTAAGGTTCCTTAAGCATAAAAGGGTAGTTTAAAGTATGGTTAACTAATAAAATGTGACACAATGAAGGAAACCTAATAGGATCTAAAAATTTGAGATACTATTTGCAAGAAATAAAAACATACAAAGAAGCAAGAATAAAGCTCAAATAGTTAAATCTAAAATATGATCAATTTATTAAAAAATGACCTATCGAGAGGATCGCCTCTCTGAAAAGTCAAAAATTGGAACATCTAAATCTATAAATACCTCTTTTGAAAGTTAAAGAATAAAATAAGTAAACCTATTTTATGATCATAATAAATCATGGATAATATATTGAGGATATTTTAGATTCAAATGATTGTAATGAATATACAAAATATTAAAATATCTAATAACCTACCATATAAGCTCAATGTTAGAGTTGTGAAAAACATGAGCCACAAGATCAAACAATCAACAAAGACACCTTCCAGACAAGAGAGTTCTAAACAATAATATGCAATATCCTAAGCTAGAAAAATCATAATTTAAGAAACTCTCAAAAGAGAATCTCAAGAGGAGAAGAAAGATAATACAATGAGGGTTGAGTGCTTATAACAGAAAAATCTTAAATGGTAAAGGGATTGGATCATGACAAGTGTCAATATCTCATGCAATGAGATAAAATGATCTAATAATAGTTCAACTAATAAAAGAATAAAAGTACTACTAAGTTTTACTTTAAGTACATGATAATAAATTAGCCTAATAATTAATTAAAGACTAATGTATGATTACTCTAACAACCCCCTTAAGATGAAATTAGGTAGTAGCTAAAAACCCTAAAAAGAGAATGCATAATGGGTCCCAACAAACAAGGTCTAGTGAGGTACCCATTATTGAACAAGGTTTGTCATTGATGTCAAAGGTGCTCACTATTGTCAAAGGAACTTTTTCAAGAAATCAGTGAGAATTAAATGAAGTTGTACTAGCATATCTTTATGTGTTGGTAATTGCATTGTCATATCATTTTGAGTTTCAAAAGTAAATATTGCTAGCTATATTATAAAAAATAAGTTTAGGAGTGTATATGTTCTAGAAGTGTGTTGTGCAATATCAGCTAAACAGTCAAAATTAATTGTATCATATTTGATATTAGGAGATGTGTGTGAAGTAGTTATGGCAATATGGTGCATGCATCTATTCACTATGATAGAATTAATCTGGAAATCTAATCCAAAATGTTACAGTTTAGTTTCTCTAGATAGAGAGATTTCTTTGGCAATACAATTATGTTCATTATTTATTCCTGAAGGTGTGTTTGCCTTTGCATTTTGAACAGAGAGTATTTCTACACATGTTCGATCATATTCTAGAGTTGTTAGAAGACATGTTTAGCATGCAAGAAGTTTTATGTGATAGAAGGTTCTTTGTACTTTTCTGTCAACTAGTTGGTGTTCAAGAACTGTGCGAAAATTCCTATTAGTGTGTGACATTCAAAGTTAATGTGTGGTGTTAAGATAGGACCTAGTTAAGGTTCTTGTGGAAGAACACATCATATTCTTTTGGTGACAATTGTAATACCTCTTCGTTTTGTTTCTTGTTCAAGTTGCTTTATGTTATGTTTGGTTGCAGTTACTTTGATACTGGATACATTTTGTTATGATGTTTTGATCGCTACTATTGAGCAACAACTATTACTATGGGATGTAGTTATCTGATTGTTGTTTCACATGCATTATGGATTAATGATGTTGTAGAGTTAACATGAGATGTTATTATGAGATTATTGGAATTATGATGAAAGTGTTAGTTTCGATGAGTGTATTGGTGAAGAAGACGGGTTCGCATCACTCGCTTGCGAGCACCCTACGAATCCGTAATTCCTTCTTTACGGTGTGTATTATATGCTGGATATATCGTATGATGTTGTTTACTTGGTTGCAGGATTGCAGGTATATGACATCGACTCCACCTGGTTTCACAAGTTTGAGCGTGTTGATCCAACGGTTAATTTGAACAGGAGATAGTAGCTAGGTAACATGTGTCAAGTTTACACCCTAGCCTTAGTGTGTCATCAATTGTGTGTGTCGAGTCATTGTCTGTCTTGTTTTAATGTTATTTAATTTTGAAGGATTCTTGATTTGGAAATAGATATTTAGAATAATTGCATTTAAATCATGTTGATGGTTATTTAATTTAAATAATGCAATGTGGATAAAAGTTTATATTTAAATTAATTAATTATATTTAGTTTATTTAATTAATTAAATTTAATCCAAAGGGGTTGAATTTAGTTATTAAATAATTAAATTAATTAATTAAACGTGATGCAAGAGAATGAAAGGACATAAAAGAATTAAAATTAATTTTTGGAATTTAATTTCAACGTGTGGTAATTAAATTAGAAATTGTAATTAAATGTTTATTTGGAAAATTAGTTGCAACTTTGGAAATTAATTTATTATTTGAAATTGCATTTTAAATTGAAAGTGGGTTTTCAAAAAGTGAAATTGAAATTGAAATTGAAATTAAAATATCTAATTTGCATGCAATGTGAATTAGGGTTGTAAAAATTGAAATTGAAATTGAAATATCTAATTTGCATGTAATGTGAATTAGGGTTGAATTAGGTATTTTTTATTTATAAGAATATATGTTTTAATTTTAGGGCAGCAGAAAGAGATTTAGAAAAAAGTACATTTTCACAGTAGGAAATTTTTTTTGAAAAATTTGCACAATTGTTTGAAGAAAGTTTGATTGTAGAATTGATTGAAGGAAATATTATTTGCATTTGTTGGATTTTGGATTGGAATCATTGGAGGATTGAAGAAAATTCAGGAAATCCTTGGAGAAGGCTTGCATCAGAAATTCATCTCTTCCTGTAGCTTCTTGTACCAGGTTTTCCTCTTTGTATTTTATTGTTCTTGATTGTTTTTGTTAAAAAAAAAATACTAATGATTAAAGATTTATTTGTTAAATCTGTTTTAGAAAATAAATTTGATATTAGAAGAAAAGAATTAAATAAATTTACAGCCTTTGCTTGTGAAAATTCTTGAGTGAAAATTATGAAAACCTTAGTTGAATTTAAATTATTTGGGGAAATCGATTTTGTTGTTATTGAAATTAAACATAGAGATTGAACAATGCATTTAGAATGTTTTCAGAAAATGAAACCTTTTGTTTACTATTAAAAATCGGATTTTAAAATCTGCAGGATAGTTATAATTTTCATGGTAAAATGATCTGGTTGTGTCACCTATAACTCCACTTATGCAAACTGGGTTGTCAGGAAATTTAAAGGGTTTTTGCATTTTGAAACTTTCTTATCCTTGTCAAAAACTCGCAAATACCCAGATCACAAGTTTTGAGTTATGCTTGAAACATGAGATTGTTGTTAAGTTATTTTCCCTTGGCTGCTCTGAAAATAAAATAATAATAAATTAATATTTATAAATATTAAAATATTATTTAATAATTTTTTATATTATAATATATAATATTAAAGTATTATATTTATTTATATTATTTTAAATAAAATTTGAATATTAGATTAGTGGAATTAAAATTATAAACGTATGGGGAAATTATTGTTTATTTCAAAATGGCATGTTAAAGTTTAATTGAAGGAGTTAAATATCGATTTAAAGAATGAATAATTTAAAATTTAATTGTGGAATTTAAATTCATGTGTAAAAGGTCCAATTATTAATTTGGTTTAAATGGAAAAATATATATATATATATTTTGAAAAATTGATGATAAGGGATATTTTATTTTTGAATTAAACAATTTGATATTCTGTAAAGAATAGAAGATATGTTAATGATTAAATATATTTAAATATATTAATTTATATTTAATATATAAATATTGAAGGTATATATCCATTTGAGAGAATAAATAATATTTTATATTATTTTATTCCGTTGTTTACAAATTGGGTATTATTAGTGTTCTAAAAGAAATGATTAGTATGTGTAGAAAATGTATAGAGAAAGATATTTTTTAGTAGAAGTAATTACTTGATTTAAAAGGAAATATTTATTTTGTTAATATGATTGAAGAAAATATATTGAAATGTATATATATATCCATGAGTATTTTCAATCAATATTTACCTTGTTTTATTTAAGTGCGTGTAATTTAGCTTTGCATGAAGAATTTAAAAGATAAGTTTTGAATGTATGGTCAAAATTGATAAGGAAAAAAGATATTTAAATATATTGAAGAATTATAGAAATATTTATATTTAAATATTTGTTTTAATTAATGAGATTTAATTAGAAACAATATGAATGCGTGGCCAAATAGACAAGCCAAAAGATATTTTTATACATTGATGAAATTGCATGTTTTTAAATGGATAGTTGAAGAGACATAGATTCCGGATAGAAAATTGAAAAGATTGTTTGCAATAGTGTTAGTTTGCATTAGAAGTAAATTTAGGAACTAACTATATTGAAAAAGGCAAATAGTTATTATGTTTTATTTCCATAGAACAACTTAATCGTTGTGATTGGAATATTAAAGAATCTATATAATTGAGTTTATTAATATATATGTTTGGTGTATATATAATATGGAGCATGTAAAATATGTTAAGGGTAAATTCATTATCATATTTCGTTTTAATAAGAGGTATGCAATATATTATTGAATAGAGATTTAAAATGGATTGATTAGTGTATATGGGTAAATGGGTAGAAAAATGATATTTTATTATATTAAAGTGATTTCATGTTCTAAATAGGAAATTGAATGAAATGTAAGACTTGGTTAGGAAATGGAAAGAGCTTACTTGCATAGATTTGTGTCGATTTAAAAGTAAATCAAGAAGTTGTTTTATTGATGAGGCAATCAATTATGTTATTTATTAATTTATATTTAGATTAATTGAATCATTGTGATTGGATTATGAAAGAAATATGGATTTAGTATATCCAAAAGTAGTATCTTCCTCATGATTATCTTAAAGGATTTAATTCTCTGTATTCAGTAAAGGGAAGTAAGTTTAATTGTTTTTAGATTTCTAATAATGAAAAGGGAAATAGAGGTTATGATTATTTTAGATGATCTAGTTATCGTGTCTTTGACTTTGTCAACACTAGCTATTGAATGAGTATGAATTTAAGAAATCCAAATATTAGATTTGATTAATGATTTGAATGCTTTTATTGCTATGTCGTCAAGTCGCGTTGTTGGTTTTGGGATTTAGTGTTAGTCCTAAATTATAAGTCTTCCAGAAGAACTTAGAGGATAAGGGTTGTTGAATCTTTATGCCATCCAGTTGTTTTCCCTTAGGTAGTGCATGACGTCTTTTCAATTTTTACCCGGTTTTCACGAACGGGGATGTTTGCACCTCCTTGGTTTAGGAGCGGATTATGAGATCTGTGTCTCCTTGTATGGAGTGACCTTGGTATGTGGTTTCATCTTGTTGCCTCTTTTGAAAAGAGTGGACTATGTGTTTGTTTCCTCCAAGATGTTTGGAGTGAGTTCTTTTATTTGTTTCCTCCCGTGAAAGGAGTGGACTATGTGTTGTTGCCTCCAAGACGTTTGGAGTGAGAAATTTTGTACCTCGTATGAAAGGAGTGGACTATGTGATTGTTGCCTCCAAAATGTTTGGAGTGAGTTTCTATTATTTGTATCCTCCTTGTGTTGGAGTGGTTATGATGCCTAGTTTGTATGCACTTGTGTTTCCCTTGGTGATTGGTTATGAGTGCGTTTTACATTAGAAGAGTGGCTTTTGATAGGGGCCTGAGCCCAAAGTGGTAAACCGAGTAACCTTCAAAAGTGAGTTAATCAGGTGATAATTAAATTAATGTACTTAGATGATGAGGATGCATTTCACACTAATCAAGATAATTTAATCCTCACTCATAGACACAAGGGATCGTTTAGACTTGGGATGAGTGAGAAGGCCTGGAATGGCAAGATCAACTATCTTATTCTTACGAGAGGTAGTTGATTCCGCTTGAGTGAGTATGAGTGTCAGGATTCGGTTGAGGCCACTAGGATTACTTATGTCGGAGCCTATGAAGAATGCCTAGAGGAGATCTCATGACAAACCTTGCGATGACACTCTATCTAGGACAACTATTGTTAATTGTTTTATATGTATGGTTCTGTGAACATACTTGATCTATTTTATGTCTGAAAGCAATGTGACTTATGTTAGTGATGTTGGAGTTGTACTTGATTTGTACTTGTATGGTGATTGAGTTGTACTTGTTAGTTCATATATTTGGTTGGCTATAATAGTATGAGTCAGTATGAGTCTGCCTTTGGTTAGTGGTTTTAGATCTTAGTCCATGTTACTTTGTTACTATCTCCTAGCATGGGGGGTGGGCCTTCGGGTACCACATTGGTAGGGTGGAACATGCACCAAAATCATTGGGTCCCCATTTATCTTCAGTACTTGGTGGCAAGACATCTAGATAGACAGCTCATGGTTCTTGTTGTAATTTCTTGCATTGTAATATTTCAGTTTGTATATGATACTTTATCCCTCTTTTTTAAGAGGTGGAGTTTGTAATTGCAATACATTTGTACTAATGTCTCATTCTGGGAATGAGTGATGTAACTATTGGTTTAAGATAATGTTTATGAGATTGTATCTTGGTTGATTATCTTATTATGTTATGTGGTATTCTTATGATGTATGATGTTTATTTCATAAAGTTCATAATGCTATGGTTATATGTAATATGTATGTGTGGGTTTAAGTAATCCTAACCTTGTAGCCTTAGAGGTTGTTGTTAATTAGTAAGTGAATGTGTATGTTAAATGCATTTTATAAAAAAAAAATTGGTTCGCTTATGATGTTAATTGCAACTTCCTTTAAGGTTACTTGGTGGGGCATTACACAATTTTTCTATTTAGAACTGACCTATTACACACTTCATGTAATTTGAATTTAGGTCCACCTTATGTCATCTTGGTTATTTGTGGCCCTTTGACTAATATGAAAGAGAATTAATGTAATGTCATGTATATATTCATCAGTTACACGAATGGATAATGTGAAGTATAGTTGAAGAGAAGGTGGTAAGTGAATATTCAAGGATATGATTATGAAAACATCTCAATTATTGATATGTTATTATCAAAAGATCTTAAGGATTGTAGTAGAGTTTCAGAATCAGCTTTAGATAGTTTGTAAGTTGTGTAACCAGCACTGAAGGTTTACAATCCTTACCTTTTTAATTTTATTGGTTGATGCCTACATGTAATTTTTCAAAGATTGGTATTTCCAATAGGTTGGTCCCTACTTTAGATCGTAAAATTAACATGTTATATTATTGCTTTATGAGGCTAGATTTGGAAAGTAGATCCAAGCATCTATTCTCACCATAGCTTTTCCCATCTTAGGTTTCCACATATATCTGGTGTTCTAATGTGTGAATGTGTTCTCGTGATTGTTTCTTGATTAGTAGTATTGAATAATAAAGTTTCATGTTCAGATATGTGTGTTGATCATGTAAAAAGGGTTTAAATAGCTTTGATCTACTAATTCACCCCCCTCTCAATATATTGTGTTCTCTTCAATTGGTATCAAAGCAAGGTTCCTCTAAAGAATCAACTTGAGGTAGATTTTGGATGGCACACTCAATGACATAAGAAGTATTTTTCCAAATAAGAAAGCACTCTTTGATGGGTCAAATTATGTATTTTGGAAATTTTGAATGGAAGCATACTTGATGGTCCTAGGTCTTGAAATCTGGATGTTAGCTATAGGTGGATATGAGATTCCTAAAAAAATGTCCAAGGGATCAAGCTAGAAAGAAGGATTACAAGAATAATATAAAGGCTAGGAATGTTATTTTATGTGGTTTATCTAACTTTGAGTTTGTGAAAGTTATGCCATATAAGATTGCAAAGGAAACTATGGGATAAATTGCAAACCATCTATGAAGTAGATGACAAGGTGAAAGAAGAAAATCTTCAAACTCATAGATCTTAGTTTGAAATTCTAAGAATAAATGAGGAAGAAAGCATTGCCACATTCTTTCTTTGGGTTGATGAAGTTGTCAAATCTATCAAAGATCTTGGTGAGCAATTGAAAGAAAGGATGGTTGTGAAAAGGGTACTCAAATCTCTTCCTAGAAGGTTTGACTCTAAATTTTCTATTTTTGAAGAAGCTAAAGATCTGAATTCTTTAAAAATGGTTGAATTACATGGAATTTTAACTACCTATGAGATGATCTTTGATAGCAAAAAATCAATAAAGAAAGAGGTTACATTCAAAGCATTCAAGAAATAAGTTGATCTAGATTTTTATGTTGGATCAAATCCAAAGGCGGAAAACTTTGTCAAAAGTTACAAAGAGTTTCTAGAAAGTATAAAGGTAAGTTAACTTTCAAATTTTTTAGTTATAGTGAAGTAGTAAATTTTATGGCTACGATTTTGTATAAGGACTCTAATATTGTTGTGTGAAAGTATGAAAAGAAATCATTTCAAAAAGGGAATAATGGTCATAGGAAAGAAAAGAGTTTTTCATTAATGAGGAAGGCTACTCCACTAATGAAGAAGGTGAGGACATCTTCATAGATGAAAAAGAGAGAGTTGTATTCATGACCATGGAAACTACTGAAGATTATACAAAAATGAATTCAAGAAATGATGATGAAGAATACTTATATTTTGAGGAAGAGTTACTTTGTGCTTGAAAGGAAATCAAGAGACTAGAGAAAAGAATTGTAGAAGAAGTGAAGGCTAAAGAAAAATTATCTTAGAATCTTGAGCATGCAAAAAAGATAATCATTGATTTGAAGGTGCAAGGAGAAGAATAAAAAAAGATTGAAGAATTTTTTAATGAAAGGTTACTATAAAAAGACAAGGACTGTGAAAAAATTGAAGCAAAAATTATCTCACTAAGAAAAATATCTTCACAAAGTAAATCATCAGCTCTGTAATTAAAGTTTGGAAAAAGTACATAATCTAGATAGCATATTGAGATCATGTCAAAGATCACTGCATTTCAAAACTAGTATTGGCTTTGATTAGTAAAAGAACAAAATAATAGAAAAATTACTTTGTCTAGCTAAAGGGAGTCCAGAAGAAACTAGTTCCAAAAGTTCAAAATCTGAAAGGTTTATCTCAAGTGATGAAAGCAAGGCACAAAATGATGGTTTTATTCAAGTGCAAAAGAAGAACAAAATATTTGAAATATACATATACAATACTAGATTCAATTATTCTTTTTTTGGTTATTGTTTTAATTGCAACATTCTTTTGTCATAACAATGTGGACTACAGAAAGATTCTAGTAAGAATACTAACTTTGTTAACATTAATGAATTTGCACCTCTATACAACTTTAATATTTTCTACTACAAATGCAACAACTTTGGTAACATTGATAGGAACCACATAAGTAATTTTGTGAGTCCTCCTCTATCGAAAATAAAAAGAAAAGGGTCAAAAAGTTGAATTCATGAATCAAATAAAGTATGGAAGAAGATACAAAAAGAAAAAAGGTTTGATAAACAATGATATGGGTATGTGTAGGATCATGATGGGCCAAAAAGTGGCGATATTTAAGTTATATGATGGCCCATGTGGCTGACGACTTTTTTTTACAGAAAATTGATGAAACGAAAAGGGTTTTTAAAGGAGATTCTCAAATTTCCACCAATATAAATTATGCTTTACTTTGAATTTAATAAATTATTATTATTCATTTTCTATTTGAATTATGACTAAAGTCCTGATTGATAGGTTGATTGAAAAAAATCTATAGCTTTCAAACAGTATCACATTTTTTGAATCCAAAACATGTGTCACAGTAAATGCTTCACATACTATATGATTAAAAAAAGAGAATTGAATTTCATGAAGTTTTGACCAAGTTAAGGTGGTCAGACATACGAGTTTTTATATTTTTTAAAAGTTGTAATAAAAAATTCATAATTAATTATTTACTTGGAAAAAAAATACAAAAAAACATGCATCACACCGAGACATGAGTCCCCTACTTATATCTAAAATCTAATAAAAAAATATTATCCTTTTTTTGTGGTTAGGGTGGTTAGACAAACACCTACTTCTTATTTTTCCCCTACAATTTAAGTACTACTGTATTGAAATTTTAAATTTTCACCAAATAGATTTTTTTCAATTTTAAATAAACCTAGTAGTTTAGAAACTAAATTCAATTTGTTACAAATTCTATTTTGACATATTTTTGAAATAATATAGATAACTTATTCAAATTTTTATGTCAAGTTGCCTAACTCTAATTTTCTGAATTTTATTGGCACTTAAAGGCCTTATTTTTCCATGATGATCCTGCACATACCTATATCTTGGCCTACTCTACATGCTCAAAAGGAGATGAATTTGTGTATTATAGACATTGGATGCTCAAGTCGCATGACTAGAGATAAAAGTAACTTCATGGATCTCAAATTGTTTGATGGAGGTTTTGTTACTCTTGCAAATAATTATGTTGCTAAGATTATCGGTAAGGGTACATTGAGTCTTGATTGTGGAAAGACAAAAACTTGTGATATTTTATATTATGAGGAACTAATGCATAATATTTTGAGTGTTAGTCAAATGTGTGACAAGGGTTAGTAGCTTTAATTTAGTGCTAAAGGTTTTGAGATATGAAAATATGGTATCGAAGAACTAATTATTGAAGGAAATAGTACAAATAGTGATATATATAATCTCAATGAGATAAATGGACATAAAATTGTCTTACCATACAAAGAGAAGAGTGTTGGCTCTAGCACAAAATATTAGGACACACCAATTTTTATGACATTGTGAAGATTATCTCAAAGGGAATGTGTTGATGAGTGTTTTTGCACTTAACAACACGAAGAAAGTGACAAAGTACCCTATCTCTTGAAAGGAAATATTTCCTCAGAAATATTCAAAAAGATAGCCCCAAGAATTCATATGTTAGGTCTTGACTTGTAAAAATGACCTAGTGCTAAATGTTATCCTTGTTTCACAAAGGGAATTTATAGTTCAACTAGAGCTTTTAAAATAAGGGTCTTATGAAATCTAAAAACTAGTATAAACCCTAACTATATTTTTAGATTTTACAATCTAAAAATGACTTCCAACATATAATGTGTCAATTTTATGATTTTTTTCTCTTTAAAACTAACCCAAATTCAAATATAATTCAAAATATTTGGGCTTAGAAAGATACTAAATCTAAAACCTAAGGAAAAACACAATAATGACTAATATTATAGATAGACAAACCCCCATAAAACCTATTCCTGATTAATCAAGGTTAAACCCACAATTCCACAGTCTAACTGGTGCAATCTTCAAAGGAAATCTTAGAAAATTTAGATCATAAAAATTTACACATATGCCCAATTACTGGCATAACATGTATAAACATCGACAACTGAGTTAATCCAATAAATGACTAAGACTAACCATACAAAGAAACTTATTAGCAACAAATCACAAATGGTATAAAAAAAGATTCATCAAATATCTTCAACACTTTTCCGTTATCATGAATGAACTGAAACTAAAACTAGAAATAAAATTGGAAGAAGGAACCATTCATTTATTAAGAACCAACAAGAGAAAGAGCACAACTTCAATGTCTGCTCTTGTATTAACTTAAAAAATGTCATTACAACAATTCCACTATCACACTGATTTCACACACTTCATACTCAATTGATACCTCACCAGATTATTACAAAAATTATCTTCACCCTTCACAAGTGATCTATTTATCCTTATATATATTTTGCAACACCTCAAAATATTAATTAGGTCAACACCAATAGGACCTATCAATTGAAATGTGTGATCAAATATGAGGCAACTTCAAACACATGTATCTGTGAACCCCAATCCTACACCTGCACAAACATATCAAACAAACACATAGTTAGGTTCATATGCAAGTTAGAACAAGGATTCCCCATGAAATCCATTTGCAATACTAAAATAGGAAAGAAAATGAACAAATGAACAAAAAAAGAAATGAAATCCTATTCTAAGATGCAAACTCTTGATCCCAAGGGGGAATTGGTGCCAATTGTGTGTAGAAATTGTCCCTTTCCCAACTCCTTTGTAAGCCCTTTGATAATTTGATGATGGTTGAAGCTCTTTGATGAAATTTTGGCATAACCTAGCTATGAAACCATAAAATGATGAATACTTGATATGAAATGGATAAAATTAGCTCTCAATGTGAGGAGAGTAACTTTCCTCTAAGTTGTGTATGATGAATGAGAGGAAGAGTCTCATTTATAGATTTCAAAATTAGAAGAATGAGAAAGATTGAGAAATGTGGGATCATTCAACATCCAATGGCCAAGTGCCACTTTTCAAGATGTGAATGGTTGAAGGTTGTGCATATTTTGATCAAAGTGCCAATAAATGCTATTAGATTCAAAATTTGAAATTGAAAGTTGGCAAGTTGGAGGGAGAAAGGAATGTAGTTAATGTCACTTGGCTCAAGGATAAGGACATGTAAGAGACATTAAATTCCTTGTTGGAAGTACCCATCCCCTTTTGGAGGGATTTTTGAATTGGAGGAATATTCCACAAAAGATGCCCTTTTGAATGGAAATTGGTGAATTAATAAATCAAATAAATTGATTTATTGTGCAAGTTGGAAAATCTAGTGGATTGAAGTGATTGAGATTAAATTAATCACGATTTTATCTCAATTTGATGAGAGATTAGATGATTTGAAAATTTTGACTTAGATTTTAGGATCAAAAAAGAGGAATAATGATTTTAGACTTAATTAAATAAAGTTTGATTTATTTAATTAAAGAGAATGGTATTAGTTTCAAGTCAAATAAAGACAAATTTATTTAATTTAAATGAGATGTTTTTATAGATTAACTAAAAAAACTGATTTATCTAATTAGTAGGAGATGATGACTTAATCAGATAAAAGGGGATTTATTTAATTAAGAGATGAAATGTGATAAATTTAATCAAATAAAGATTATTCAATTAAATTAATTAGTAAAGGGGATGATTTTAGGAAGAAACGATGTTAGTAAGATCAGGATCAAGTGTGTAGGATCAACTTGTATATTTTTCGTGTCTACATTTTGCCCCTCTTTGAAGCAATGCACTTGTTTCATTGGTTCTAAGAATAAATTGTTGTGATCAAAGTTCAATTTTTTATTTTTTTTTCAGATGCCCCATTGTTGCCCCAGTGAGAAAGATTATGTTGGTATATTGCCCCCTCGAGAGATCAGATGAAAATTTGTGATTTTAGGTGATCTTGCGAAAAAAGATTGAGGATCAGTTCAGCTCAGAGAGGACTAGAAAGTTTGAATGTCTAATGTAGACAACTTTGATGATGTATACACAGTCATCAACCATGGGTAGCCTCATGTATATTTTGATACAACACACCAATTTTGGATAGAAATGTTAGTAAAGATAGAAGAATAAGAAGAAAAGAATGAGAAGACGATCCAACAAGCCGTTAAATGTCGATGATTTGCTTACCAGGAGTTGGGATTTTCAAAGGGCCAATTACTTTATGTTTGATAACACACGTAGGTACGATGCATCAAGGTATAAAATACCAAGATGGTGTTGTACCTAGTGTGATGGACTTTGACTCAAAAATCAGATAGGAGTATTCATGTTCACTTGACATACGAAAACCTTGCTAGGATGCAACTAACAAAGCAAGTATTCAACAAGTTATTTTACAAGAATATCCAATAAGCACAATAGATAAAAGATAATAATGATCATTGCCCCATTCCTTTCTCTCTAAACCTATTTTGATTAGGCATCATTGAGAGGTCCTTGGAATGAGCACAAAATAATATAAGTCAAAAAGACCAAGATAAAGTAAACAAACAAGCTAATGTTCATCATACCGCTATCCAAGACTAAACTTTTGTGGTACCTGATGGTAATGTCCATCATGGGAATGATGCATCCTAAGACATGTTGTGATCAAGGTTTTGATGATATTGATTGGATGATAAGCTATTGATACTCCAAGTTGACCAACTTGCTTGCTTACTGACCTAGACTTGAGACTTTAATGATTAGGTGTTCACTTTTGAACTTGCTAGACTTGCTTTTGATTGCTTCACCAAAGGATGAAGGTGACGATTGATTTATTAGGAATGATGATTATTGCGGGTGAAAGCAAGATGAGATGGATGCACCATTTTGGGTTTTTCCAGATATTTGGATGTTTTTGAAATTTTGAAATGTTTTGAGGTTGTTTTTGGAATTTTGAGATTTTGAGATTTTTTTGGTATTTTCGAGATTTTATGAATGTTTTCAGATTTTGCATCTCGGGGGCCAATCAAGGATTAGCCTTGCCTACATTTAAGCTCATAGATGACTTAGTTCAACTGACAATTGAATCAATGATGAGATAGATGGGAAAACAAATTTCCATTTCTATTGCGACGGATGCCTAAAGGACTGACCTAAAATGTCTCAGTTGACAATAGACTTGACTCGATGATGAGAAAGATCAGAAAACAGATTTTTAGATTGATGTGACAGACACTTGAAGGACTGACCTAGGGTGTCTCGAGGGATGATCAAAGATCAACCTTGCCTATGTTCAAGCTCAGAGACTACATAGTTTGGCAATATGATGCCATTTTTTTTTTTTTTTAATATTTTTGACATTTTTGGATTTTGAATGATTTGGATATGGATATGTGATGATATCAGTGCTGTTTTTTGGGATTTTGTTGAAAATCGAGCTAGGATTGATTGATCAAATCAATGGATTGATGATGATAACATTGTTAAGGATACACAACAATGCAAGGATAGTGTTAAGCAACACAAGGATTGGGAAGGATATCCCGAGATGATGATGGATTGGTTGGATTTGTTTGATCAGGATTTTGAAGCTTGGTTTGGAACAAAATTGTTTTAATGATTTGATGTGACGTTGAAGTACACATTAGATGTGATTGATATTGATTGTTTGGATTGATGTTTAATGAAAGATAAAGCTTGATAAGGAACATCTTTTTGTCAATATATGCCATGGGCTAGTGATTTGGATTTTGGCTCACAAATGCATGACCAATTTGATTTCATGTTTTCCAATGTTTGGATCACCACATAAGTTGGAGGATATATCAAGATTTATTCTTGAAGCAAGATGAAAATATCTACCCCTAGTGTCTAAAAATGTATGGAAGGCCATGGGTGGATGCTTGAATAGGTGTATGGATGAATAGATATGGTAAGCATGCAAAGGATGCCAAGGATTATCTTGTGATAAGGTGTTTTAATAGAGGATGCTCATTTGGATAATGCTTCATGGTTCAGACAATGTTGGGTAGGATAGGATCAATGAAAATGACCCATGTCAAGATGCCTACTATAAGCAAGTGTAGAGTGTGTACCAAAATTTTTCAAGATCAAGATAATTTTAACTATGGATGTAGATAGATGAGGTTCATGGATGAATGAATTTAGTATGGATAAGATGGAGTGAATGTTGGATTTATTATGGATGTGATGAGATGCTTCCAACTAAGCTAGTGCATGCAGATGCTTGATTCTACACATGATGCTTGCTTTTCAAGTTTTCATCATGTTTCCTATCCAAAGCACCACCAAAGTGGTTTTCACTAGAGGACGATTTTTTCTCTCTACTATTTTCAATCCCTTTTCTAATTTGTTTGGATTTTTATATTTTTTTTGACTTTTTTTGGATTTTTTCTGAAAGATTTTCAGCTCATGTTGAACCACTTGGTTCTATCAATGTAGATGCTTTTTTCATAATGTACCATCGATATCCTTCTTGAAGAATTTACTTTGCCAAGATATGTGCACTTGAATGCAACTTTTGAGATTCCTAATTTCTTTTGCTGACACCGGAGTTAACTTTGTCTTCATGCACACATTGTGATAGAGTGCCTTCTGAATCCTTATGATGAAGGGTCATTGTCAACACATGGTCAATGTAAGAATTATATATCATGCATGGAGGCGTAGATGGAGTTGCGTGTTTAGGAATAAGAGATGGATTGGTTGACAATTTGGAACCTTTGACTCTCCAAACTTGGGAAGATGAGCAATGATGGGTGGATACAGAAGTGTCCGTGGAATTAGGACCAACTGCTTGATATACTTTGTACATTGCTTGGGAAGCTTGATTTTTCCTTTGTGGATATCTTTGATGTATACTTTTTCATTTTTTATTTTATTTTGCCTTATTGTTTCTTTGACTAATGGAGTTTGATAGGGATAATATTTCTTTGTATTCTTTGCTATCCAAGTGTATTTGATTTTTCCTTCGTGCTTCTTACCTTCTTTTTCTTTGATAATTTTATTTGTGCTTTGATTCAAACATCTCTTTAGACATAGGTCCCAATTCATGGATAGGGTGATGGGTGGATGAAGATTCGTGATGTGGCTAGTTGTAGTATTGGCATTGGTTTCATCATAAATATTCTTCGTGCTCCCTATGTTGATATTTTTTTGAGATGAATTTTCCCCCAGTATGGTGGTAGTAGCATCTTTTTTCTTTGATTCTCCCTGTTTTGAGATGTCTTATTTAGAATGCATTCTCTAATAAATGACCATTGTAGATGACATCATTTCAATTTGCCGCTCTGCTGACTCTGGAATATCATGTTTTGTCTGACATGTTCCCTTGAGTGGATAATACTGGACATCTTCATACATGATTTCCCTAGTCTGAATTTGGGATGTATATGATCCTGATGTTGACAACTAATTTTGACTGTAGGAATCAATATCCTGCTCTTTTGTGTAATAATATCAGGAGTAAAGGAATATTGTTCTAAATGAAGATCATCTACATGTCCATCCATGGGAAGCATTTCATGGGTAGATGGAGGGGTATGTTCTATGTGGATGTGATCATCTCGTATAGATAGGAGAGTGTCCATTATATCATTGTAGTAGCTTGGAGATACAAATTCTTGATCTCGAGTGATTTCGGAATTGCTTTCGACATGCTTTAGATCAAGTTCTTGACATGGGTCAATTTCAAAGAATGGATTTCTTATAAAGGATTCTTGGATATCTTCATTAGGCATAGGAAGTTTCTCAAATGTCATGAGGTCAAAGGATGTCCATATATTTTGGAAAGGATCATTGCTAGACCTTGGTGATTCAAGATGTTGATCATGCTTTGGAATAAATTCTTCAGATATGTCCTCTAACTCATTAGGTGATGTAGAGACATTTTCAACATGATCATTGGTCAAAGGATCTTGATCATCATTTTCAACGATTGTGGTGGGAATCTGTTGTAAGATTTGTTGAGGGAGTAATGTTTGTGTTTTCTATTGAGCCAACAATTCTTGTTGTTGGTCATGTTGTTGTTGTGCCAACAATCCTTGTTGTTGGGCTTGTTGTTGATCTACTTGTTGTTGTGCCTAAAAATATTGCACGACTTGTTGATACACTTGTTGATGGATTGCTTGCAATTGTGCCTAGTACTATGCTTGCGCCTATCGAGCCTAGTGTTGGGCTTGAGCTTGATCCTATGCTTGTTGGGTTGCTTGTGTCACTTGTGCAACTTAAGCGGCTTGTGCGGCTTGTGCACCTTGTTGGGAGGCTAATTGCGCTTATGCTTACTGAGCAGCTACCTATGCAACTTGTTGGTTTTGGAGTGCCTTTTGGTGGGCATCTTGTCAAGCAGCTTGCAACACGATGGAGAATAGATTTTCCATGTGTTTTGGTGGCAGTGGTGGTGGATTAGGAATGGTGTTGACCATTGTGATTAAAGGAGCAGTTGTATTGATAATCAAGGTTTGAGTTATGGCTGGTGTGATTAAGGTGCTTGGTCCCTGGGACACTTGAGGAATGGTCAATGTGTTAACCATTGGGGTTGCTTGTATGGTAGCCATCTATTGTTGTGATATCAATGGAACAACTGGAGGATTTGGTATGATGTTTTGATTTATGATTGGAGTGTTGCTCAGAAGGCTCATGCCTTGATTATTTGGTTGATAGATTTGTAAGTTTTTACTTTGATTTAAATCTACCATAGGAAAAGATGTTCCAAAATTTAGATTGGGAAAACTCAAATTTGTTGTACCATTGAGGTTTATAGGAGATAATGATCCCATGTATGGATTGTACAAATGTGAATTTTAAAAATCAATTGGTATTGTAAGGCCCTGATAGTTTGGTTGAATATGATTACTCATGATATATGAATCATTTTTATATTCCATGCTCCTCCCTTTTTTTGAGCTTGTTGCAAAAGTGAACCTTTAAGAGATTTAGGACCAATGGTGAGATGAAGGATGAAAGGGGTGAATGATATGGGTGTTTAAACTTTTAGGAAATTTGGATCAATGCTAGAATTTAGGACTTGATTTGATTGGATTTTGATTGAGGATAGTTTGACTAAGTGTGTTAAGTCAAACAAAGTGATAATGCACTTGTAAACTCTAGCAAGTTTTGTTATCCTATAGTAAACTTGTACACAAGAGGATAATTTGGCTAGGTGTGTTAAGCGAAACAAGGTGATTTTGGATAATGAACTTGTAAATTCTAGGAAGTTGTGTTATCCTAGAGTAAACTCATACACAAGAGGATAATTTGACTAAGTGTGTTAAGTCAAACAAGGTGATGTTGATTTTTCCTAAAATCTTGGCATAAGTGATGTTTTCAATGTTCCCAAGAATTTGTTGGTGAGATGGGATTTGATTTTGATGGTTGAGGGATGGATGAGAATGATTGATTTTGATACTAAATTAACCTAAGAGGGACTTTTTTACAACACCAAAGGTTTTAAGAACATGTTTTTCCCTAATAGCATTTCAAACCAAAAGACCAATATTTTCTCAAAAGACCGTAAGAAAAAAGATAAACCAACACATGTGTGGGGTTCAATTGATTTTATCTTGGTTAATGGCTTGCTTTTTTACCACATCCACTTCTTGATTAGCTTTTCAAACTGAATGTCTATGTCTCCATTCCTTTTCATTCCACAAGGTTCGTCATGTGAAAATCAAGGTTTCAAGAGCATAGTTTCCTAGGTTGACTTTAGTATGAGAAAATTATGATGTAAATCCAAATGCTCAGATACCTCTAAGGATAAATCCCTAGGGAAATCAACAACACTTGGATTTGGTCAAAGGTATTTGCCCCTCCTAAAGGGTTTGAAATTTGAAAATTTTGTGGATGTTTTTTTCTTAATGTTTCTGAACAAAGCAATGTGTTTTTGATTCCAAGAACATGTACAATCCTAGGATGAAGAGACAATATTTGTTGGGTTCCCACTTGGATAAGTTTAGATGCGCATATTCAGTGTGGATGATTAGATGTTTGACCACACAAGCTCCCCCTTATAGTGCACTTGCTTCTCAGGTCAGCCAAGCATCAGTACCCATGAATCTCCCATGGCATACTTTTTATCTCTACAACAAAACCACATGTATACGTGGGGCGGCTTTAAAGGACATGACCTTTTGCACCAATAAATAGTTAAGGATTTTGGCCTTTGCTAAACAAGGGTTTTAATGCAGGCAATCCATTTGTGGGGGACTATCTAGTATGATTAGAGATCATTGTTGCCTTTCTCGTCGGAATAATCCTCGTGATTCTCAAACTTTCCTCAAGAATCCACACTTATATACTAGTTGGAAGTCGCTTGGCTTTAGCATGTTCCCAATTGGTTGTTCCCTTGGGTGATTATTTTTTCCCACAAAGAAGGCCCTCTAACATAAACAAAAGCGAGCAAACATATCCCATAGTTCAATCGACCTTCATTGAAAAATAAAGGGAGAACACTCGCAATATGCCACACTCACACTCACAAGATTGGTTCAATTTTAATCCTAAAATGAAATGTGAAGAAATTTTTTTATGCAACTTAATGTTGTCAAAAAGAATTTTGATTCTCAAGATCATTGTGAGGTGTGAGAGAAGTGCATATGCCTTTTTAAATGAAATTACTTTGCAAAAAAGATTACAAGACACAAAAGCACATGTTCATTTTATATCCTCAAAGCAATGATTTGATTCTTTTTAAATCACCAAAAGGAAAGATGAAAGTTGCCTTGTTCAATTTTTATCCTCAAACCAAATCTAGTAAGTTGTTCTAAAGTTCTTTTTAACCCTTTGTTGCAAAATTGAAAGCTTTTGTAGTGTTCTTTTTAGAGCCCAAAAGAAATTTAGTGTTTCTAAAAGCATAAAGGGAATCAAATCCTTAGGAAGGGATTATAAGTTCTCGAAAAGTGTTTAAAAACACTTGATACAATAAGATGATATTGTAAAACCTAATCCTGCAAATGCACAAACATACCAAACAATCATACTGTTAGATCAAATGCAAGTGAGAATCAAGATTCCCCATGAAATCCATTTACAAAATTAAGATAGAAATGAAAAACGAAGAACAATGCATTAAACCAAATTAAATCTATCTAAACTAAGCAAACTCTTGATCCCATGGGGGAGTTGGTGCAAATGAAGTGTTGCAATTCGCCCTTTCCCAACTCCTTTGTGTGATTGTTGATGATTGATCCACTTGATGATGAAGAACAATGTGAGTTCTTGAGAAAACTTGCAATAATCTAGCTAAGATCTTGCATTGAGGATAAAGTTAAGTAGAGTAAGTTTACTCAAGTTGTGGATGTTCGAATGAGGAGGAAGAGTCTCTCATTTATAGATTCCTAAATTGGAAGAATGAGGGATTTGGATGAATGTGGGATAAAAGACCAACCAATGAGAAGAGGCCACTTGTCCACATGTGATTGGAGGAGGAATGAACACATTTTGGTCAATGTGCATGATAAATGCCATTGGATTCAAATTTGAATTTTGAATGTGACATGTGAGAAGGAAAGAGAAATAAAGTTAATGTCACTTGGCTCAACGCACAAGGACATGTAAGAGGCTTTGAATGCCTTGTTGGAAGGACCAAGTCCACTTGACCTTTTTGAATTCAAATTTGAGGAAATATTCTCCTTTTATGCTTTGTGAGGGAAAATAGATGAATTAATAAATCAAAGTAATTAATTTATTGTGCAAGTTGCATTCTCTAGAGAATGTGACATACATTAGGATTAAATTAATCAAAGCTTAATTAATTTAATGAAGAATTAGGAGATGTGATAATTTAGACTTAAATTTATGAATTGATTTAAATCAAATTGAGAGGAAGGGTTTAATTAAATAAATGATTTGATTTATTTAATCTAGAGGGAATATGTTAGATTAAATCAAATAAGGTTTAATATATTTAATTTAATAAGAGGACTTTAGAGATTTAATTTAAATAAAATGAATTATTTAAATGAAAAGAGAAAAAATGATTAATTAAATTAAATTGATTAATTTAATTAGCAGAGGAGAAAGACCTAATTAAATAAATAATGATTTATTTAATTAAGGGATGAGAGGTGTTGAGAAGATGAGAGTATGATTCAAGATGAAACGATGTTAGTAGGATCATAATCAGGTGTATGTATTATTTACGTGTCTACATTTTGCCCCTCTTTGAAGCAATGTACTTGTTGCATTGATTCAAAGAATAAACTGTTGTGATCAAAGTTCAAAATTTTTCAATTTTTCAGATGCCCTCACTATTGCCCCAATAAGAAGAATTATGTTGGTATATTGCCCCCTCGAGAGATCGAGCGGAAATGTTCAATTTTCTGATCGATATCGCGATAAAATGCGAGAGGAGTGGTTCTATTGATCAAAGGATGAACGATAACTCTTTGATGTAGACAATTCTAATGATGTATAGACAGTCATCGGCCATGGGTAGCCTCGTGTATATTTTGATACAACACACCAATTTTAGATAGAAATGTTAGTAGAGATAGAAGAATAAGAAGAATAAGATGGATGGAAGGAGGATCCACACAAGTTCACATTATTACCGATGATGATGATGTATTGCTTACCAGGAGTTGGCATTTTCAAAGGGCCAATTTCTTTATGTTTGATAACACACATAGGTACAATGCATCAAGGTATAAAGGACTAGGATGATGTTTTACCTAGTGTGATGGACTTTTACTTGTCAATCAGATAGGAGTATTCTTGTTCACACTTGACATACGTAAACCTTGGTAGGACGGACCTAACAAAGCAAGTATTCGCCAAGTTATTTTACAAGAATATCCAACAAGCACAACAGATAAAAAAGATAATGATCATTGCCCCATTCCTTTCTCTCTAAACCTATTTTGTTTAGGCGTCATCGAGAGGTCCTTGGAATGACTGCAAAATAAGATAAGTCAAAAAGACCAAGATAAATTAAACAAACAAGCTAATGTTCTTCATACTGCTAGCCAAGCCTAAACTACTGGGGGTTACCTGATGCTTATGTCCATTGCAGGAAAGCTTCAACCTAGGACATGTAGTGATTAGGGTTTTGGTGGGACTGATTGGGTGATAAGCTATTGATACTCTAAGTTGACCAATTGCTTGCTTATTGACTTAGACTTGAGACTTCTGACAATTAGGTGTTCACTTGTGAACCTGCTAAACTTGCTTCTAACTGACTCACCAAAGGGTGAGGGCAACGATGGATCTATTATGAGTGATGATAATCACAGGTGAAAGCAAGATGAGATGGGTCCACCATTTTGGATTTTTAGGTATTTTGAGGCTGTTTTTGGTATTTTTGAGATGTTTTGCAAATGTTTTTGGTATTTTCACATTTTTCAATGTTTTTAGTATTTTGAGATTTTATGAATGTTTTTGGATTTTGTGTCTCGGGGGCCGATCAAGGATGGCCTTGCCTACATTCCAGCTCAGAGACGACGTAGTTCGGATGACAATTGACTTGACTGCTGATGAGAAAGATGGGAAACAAATTGCCATATTTTATTGCGACGGACGCCTAAGGACTGACCCTAATTGTTTCGGGGGATGATCAAAGCTCAACCTTGCCTATGTTCAAGCTTAGAGATCACGTAGTTCGACAAGGTGAGAGACTAACAAGACTCAATGATGAATTTTTGAAGATTTTCTGATATTTTGACATGTTTTTGGATTTTCGCAACAATGTTTTGAATGTTTTGGATATGCGATGATATCAATGCTCTATTTTTGGGATTTTGCTGAAAACCAAGCTTAATGTTGATCGATTAGATTGATGGATTGATAGTTTGGCTAAGTGTGTTAAGTCAAATAGAAGTGATAATGAACTTGTAAACTCTAGGAAGTTGTGTTATCCTAAAGTAAATTTGTAAACAAGGGGGTAGTTTGACTTAGTGTGCTAAGTCAAACAAGGTGGTTTTGGATTTGATAATTTGGCTAAGTGTATTAAGCCAAACAAAGATGATAATGAACTTGTAAACCCAAGGAAGTTGTGTTATCCTAAGGTAAACTTGTACAAAAGAGGATGGTTTGACTAAGTGTGTTAAGTCAAACAAGGTGATTATAGATTCAATTGATCAAGATTGATGAAGCTTGATTTGGAACAAAATAACTTTGATGATTTTGATGTGACACTGAAGTACATATTAGAAGCAACTAATATGGATTGTTTGGATTGATGTTTGATGAAAGATAAAGCTTGGTAAGGAACGTCTTCCTGTCAAAATATGCCATGGGCTAGTGATTTGGATTTAGTGCTCATAAATGTTTGGCCAACTTGATTTCATGTTTTCCAATGTTCGGATCACCGCATAAGTTGGATGATATATATCAAGATTTATTCTTGAAGCAAGATGCAAACATCTACCCCCAGTGTCTAGCAATGTTTGAAAGGCCATGGGTGGATTCTTGGATAGAATGGATATGAATTATTTTTCAATAAGATAAGGGTGCTCTCAATAGAGGATTCTCATTCGAATATTGCTCAGATAGCATTGGGTAGGATGGGATCAATGAAAATGACCCATGTCAAGATGTCTACCATAAACAAGTGTAAAGTGTGCCCCAAAATTTTATCAAGATAATGTAGATAGATGGTAATGGGTTGGATAAATAATTCATGGATGAACAGATGATATGGCCGAAATGTTGGCTTTATTATGGATGTGATAAGATGCTTTCTCCTGAACTGGCGAATGTAGATGCTCGATTCTACACATGACGCCTTTTTGCCAGGTTTTCATCACGGTACCTGTCCAAAGCACCACCAAAGCGGTTTTCGCTGGAGGACGATTTTTCTCCTTACTACTATTTTCAATCCTTCTTCTTTTTTCTTTTTTTTTTTGGATTTTTATATTTTTTGATTATTTTGTATTTTCTGAGAGATTTTAAGCTGATGATGAACCTCCTGGCCATGCTGATGTAGATGTTTCTTTCATAATGTGCCATCGATATCCTATTTGAAGAAGTTGCTTTGTCAAGACACATGCACTTGAAAGCAACTTCTGAGATCGTTGATCTGCTTTGCTGATACCGAAGTTAACTTTATCTTTGTGTGCACATCGTGATAGAGTGCCTTCTGAATCCTTATGATGAAGGGTCGCTGCCAATACATGGTCAATGTGAGAATTAGATATCATGTTTGGAGGCATGGATGGGTTGTGTTTAAGAATAACAAATGGATTGGTCGATAGTTTGGATCCTTTGACTCTCCAAACTTGGGAAGTTGAGCAATGATGGGTGGATACGAAAGTGTATGTTGAATTAGGACCAACTTCTTGATACACTTTGTATGTCACTTGAGAAACATGATTTTTCTTTTGTGGACATCTTTGATGGATACTTGCCCCATTTTTATTTTCCCCCATAGTTTCTTTGACTAATGGAGTTTGATAGGGATAGTCATTATTTGTATTTTTTGGTATCCTCTTGTATTTTATTTTTCCTTCGTGCTTCACTACTTTTGCTTTGATGACGTTCTTCATGTTTCGATTCAAGTCTTTGTTTTGACGTTGGTCCCAATTAGTGGATGGGTTGATGGGTGGATGAAGATTCATGATGTGGTGGGTTGTAGCATTGGCATTGGTTTCATCATAAGGATCATTCGTGCCCCCTATGTTGATGTTTGCATGAGGCGAAGTTGCACCCAGTTTTGTGGAAGTATTATTGATATATTTATATCCCTTGGTTGTCACATAACCAAGACCTTGATACTTAGGATTACCAAAAATTTGCACTAGTTCCAAGATACCCTATTCATGTAGGCATAATCCTCTGTCTTGATAATTCATCTGTAGAAACATTTTATTTGCAACAGGATATGATTTACCCTGGAAACAAGGTGCTAATCCTTTTGTGCTCTGTGGTGGATCTTCAAAAGTGATAGCTTCCTTATTGATAAGATGATTTTCTCTTACAAAGGTGAGTGATCCAAGTTTATAAGTGATAGGATCTTCCATAAGTGGGATGAATGCCTGATTGATATCTGTAGCTTGATTTTGTGAGATATCAAATTGTAGTGCTTCTTCAAGAGGTATTGATGATTCAATGTCCTTGCAAAAGTCTTCCTCATGATTTATTCTTGATATGCTTTCACATGATGTTTTTGATTCACAACTTATGTAGAAACCTTCTTCATGACCCATTTCTGATATGTCTCTACATTTCTCTATATCATGATCATGTGTACAAATGTTAAGAGTAGGAGACTCTTGTTCGCTGGTAATGATTTCAAGAGTATGAGACTCTTGTTTTGAATGAAGATCATCCACGTGTCCATCCAAAGAAAGCATCTCATGGGTAGATGGAGGAGTATGTCCTATGTGGATGTGGTCATCTTGTATGGATAGGAGAGTGTCCATTATATCATTTTAGTAGCTTGGAGATGCAAATTTTTGATCTTAAATGATTTCAGAATTGCTTTCGACATGCTTTGGATCAAGTTCTTGACATGGGTCAATTTCAAAGAATGGATTGCTTTCTTGGATATCTTCAGTAGGCATGGGAAGTTTCTCAAATTTTATGAGGTCAAAAGATGTCCATATGTTTTGGAAAGGATCATTGCTAGACCTTGGTGAAAGATTTTCATCATGCTTTGGAGTGAATTCTTGAGATATGTCTTCTAACTCATTAGGTGATGTAGAGACATTTTCAACATTATCATTGGTCAAAGGATCTTGATGATCATTTTGAATGATTGTGGTGGGAATCAGTTGCAAGCTTTTTTGTGGGAGTAAGGTTTGCATTTGATGTTGATCCAACAATGCTTGTTATTGGTCATGTTGTTGTTCCAACAAAGCTTGTTGTTGGTTTTGCTACTACTGTGCCAACAAAGCTTTTTGTTGGGCTAGTTGTTGTTGTGCCAACAAATATTTTTGTTGGGCTCCTTGTTGTGCTACTTGTTGATGGACTGCTTGTAATAGTGCCTAGAATTTTGCTTGCACCTATCGAGCCTGGTGCTGGACTTGAGCTTGTTGGGCTACTTGAGCAGCTTGTGTTTGCTGAGCAACTAGTTGTGTAGCTTGTTGGTTTTGGATCGCCATTTTGCAGGAAGCTTCTTGAGCGGCTTGTAACATGATGGAGAATGAATTTTTCATGTTGTGTTTTGAAGGTGGTGGTGGTGGCGGTGGATTGGGAATGGTGTTGATTGTTGGGGTTGCTTGAATGGTTGCCATCTATTGTTGCGATATCGATGGCAAAAATGGGGGATTTAGTATGATTTTTTGATTTGGCATTATAGGTTGATTTTGAACATTTTTGTGGTTGAAAATCATATTGCCTTGATTTAGGTAACTTTGATTTTGCATGGTGTTACCTTCACTTTGATCAATACCTAGAGTCATCAACATATTGCTTGGACTTTGAACAACATTGGTGGTATTTGCAAACATGTAGACCCCAAAGTTCACCAAGTGTGGATTTGAAATGGTCATGTTTGGTAAAGTTGCACTTGGCATGTATGGATTTGGTGGGATAATGTTGTTTGGAAAACTCATGCATTGAGCATTTGGTTGATAGATTTGCAGATTTGGACTTGGATTTAAATCTATCATTGGAAAAGGTGTTCCAAACTTTAGATTGGGCATACTCACATTCGTTATACTATTGTTGAGGTTTCGAGGTGATAATGATTCCATGTATAAATGTGATTTTTGATAATCAATTGGCATTGTGAGACTTGGATAGGTTGGTTGACTCAAATTGCTCATGATGGATGGATCAAGTTTATATTTCATGTCCCTCTTGTGTTTTGATCTTGTTGCGAGAGTGAACCTCTAAGGTGTTTAGGACCAATGATGAGATGAAGGATGAAAGGGGTGAATGATATGGGTGTTTGAATTTCTAGGAACTTTAGATCAATGCTAGACTTTAGGAGTTGATTTGATTCGATTTGGAGAATAGTTTGACTAGGTGTGTTAAGCCAAACAAGATGATGGTAAACTTGTAAACCCTAGGAAGTTGTGTTATCCTAGGGAAAAATCACATAAGAGAATGAATTGGCTAAGTGTGTTAAGCCAATGAAAGTGATCATGAACTAATAGACCTCAAGAAGTTGTGTTATCCTAGAGGCAAATTTGTTCAAAAAGATCGATAATTTGACTAGGTGTGTTAAGTCAAACAAGGTGATTTTGATTTCCCAAAAGTCTAGCATAAAAGACGTTTCCAAGGTTCCAAAAGTTGTTGGTGAGATGGAAATTTGATTGATGTTTGGATGGATGAAGTGTTTGAATTGATCCTAGATGACCCTATGAGGGCCTACTTACAAGACCAAGGTAATGAAGAACATGCTTTTCCCTAGAAGTAATTCAAACCAAAAGACCAATGTCTGCATCGAAACCATATGACCCAAAAGAGAACAAGCACATGTGTGGTTCAATTTTTCTTTTGTCTCAGCTTAATGAATTCTTTGTTACCAAAGGCACTTGCTTGCTTATGTTTCAAACCATGTGTCTAATGTCCCACTTTCATTCTCAGCCCACAAGGTCCATTGTGTGGAAATCAAGGAAAATAGGGAAAAAGTTACCTATGTTTAACCTTCTTGAAAACAAATGATGATAGAGTTCAAACACTTAGAAACCTCTAGGAATGTGATCCCTAGGGAAAGCAAGAATGCCTAAATTCATCAAGAGTATTTGTCTCCTCAAAAGGGTTTGTAATTTGAAGGTCTTTGTGAATGTACATTTTCAAGTGTTTTGAGCCAAGTAATGTGTTCCCCTCTTTCAAACACTTTTACAATCCTAGGATGATGAGGCAATATCTTGTTGGGTTCCCACTTGGATAAATCCAGCTATGCATATCTTGTACGAATGGCTAAATACTTGACCACACTGGCTCCCCTCCATGACACTCACTTATTCGGGTCAGCCAAGTATTAGTACCCATGAATCTCCCATGGCATACCTTCCATTTCTACAACCAGACTGCATGTATAACGTGGGGTGGCTTCAAAGGACATGACCTTTTGCACCAGCAAGATAGACAAGGTTTTGGCCTTTTTCTAAACAAAGGGTTCTAATGTGGGAATTTTGTTCGTGGGGGATTATCCAACATCGGTGAGAGTCCATTGTTGTCGATCTCGTCGAAATAATCCTCGTGATTCTTGAACTTTCCTCAAGAACTCACACTTATATACCGGTTGGAAGTCGCTTGGCTTTAGCGTGTTCCCGATTAGGTCGTTCCCTTGGGTGATTACTTTTTCCCACAAGGTAGGCCCTCTAAGATAAACAATAGCGAACAAACATATTCATAGTTTGATCAACCTTTGTTTAAAAACAAAAGGAGAACACTCGCAATAAGTTTTATTCACACTCGCATGTTTTGTTCAATTTTAAAATGCCCAAGTTGAAATGTGGAGGCAATATTTTTAACAACCTAATATCACTAAAATGTTTTTGATTCTCAAAACCGCAATGAAGCTCAAGAGAATCACATACACATTTTAAATGATATTAGTTTTTGAAAAGGATAGCAAAACATGGAAAACATTTGTTAATTTTTTAAACTTCAAAGAAATGATGAGTTCTTTTTAAGCACCAAATGAAATGTGAGTTTGTCTTGTTCAATTGTTTATCCTTTAAACAAAATCTAGTATGTTTGTCTAAGGTTCTTTTTAGCCCCTTGGCAACTTTTGAAAAGAAATTTGATTTGTTTATTTTAGAACCCAAAAGAAATTAGTGAGTCCTAAAGAGCATGAAGGTGACAAAGTCCCTAGGAGGGGATTATAAGTTCCCCGAAAGTGTTTAAAAACACTTGTTACAAACATGTGATAATTGTTTTTCTTTCATTTCCATGCTCCATGATCCTTAAAAACCTACAATACAAGCTTCAAATGTTATATAAAATCAAGAAATAAGAAGATATGAGGGTTAGATAAAAGATTAAGCATATAAACCCTAAAATTTAGACCAAGTTTCATGGTGTTTTGACATTAGGTGTAAGTTTGAAAATTTTAACTCTATAAAGTTGCAAAACAACTACACCATTGGATAGCTTATGAAATTCTACCCCATTTAAAAAAAAAAGCTTCAAAAAAGACTAAAAAATGACCAAGATACGGCCATTTTAAAATTGGGTAAGATACGGCCATTTTAAAATTGGGTGAAAAAACAAAAAGTCATATGTGGCGCCCTTTGGGAGCGGCATTGTTTGCAAGTGTGGTGCTATATAGCACTGCACGGTGCTCTTTGGAATAGGTGTGATGCTATATAGCGCCACGCGGTTCTCTGGGTGCGGCGCTCTACAGAAACAGTGAGCACAAGTGCGGCGGAGTTTGCGGGTGCGGCGTAGTTTGAACTAAGGTGGTGCAATATAGCACCACACCTGCAAATGCGGTGCAATATAGAGCCGTGGACTTGTAACCTACAAAAAATAGAAAAAAAGTGGAATTTTAAAAAAAAAAACATGATTTAAACTCAAGATTTGCCCTCCTTATAGCGCCAAAATGTGAACCCTAATCCTGCAAATACACAAACATAGCAAACAATCATACTGTTAGATCAAATGCAAGTGAGAATCAAGATTCCCCATGAAATCCATTTATAAAATTAAGATAGAAATGAAAAACGAAGAATAATGCATTAAACCAAATTAAATCTATCTAAACTAAGCAAACTCTTGATCCCATGGGGGATTTGGTGCCAATGAAGTGTTGTAATTGGCCCTTTCCCAACTCCTTTGTGTGATTGTTGATGATTGATCCACTTGATGATGAAGAACAATTTGAGTTCTTGAGAAAACCTACAATAACCTAGCTAAGATCTTGCATTGAGGATAAAGTTGAGTAGAGTAAGTTAAGTCAAGTTGGGGATGTTAGAATGAGAGGAAGAGTCTCTCATTTATAGATTCCCAAATTGGAAGAATGAGGGATTTGGATGAATGTGGGATAAAAGACCAACCAATGAGAAGAGGCCACTTGTCCACATGTGATTGGAGGAGGAATGAACACATTTAGGTCAATGTGCATGATAAATGCCATTGGATTCAAATTTGAATTTTGAATGTGACATGTGAGAGGGAAAGAAAAATGAAGTTAATGTCACTTGGCTCAATGAACAAGGACATGTAAGAGGCTTTGAATGCCTTGTTGGAAGGACCAAGTCCACTTGACCTTTTTGAATTCAAATTTGAGGAAATATTCCCCTTTTATGCTTTGTGAGGGAAAATAGATGAATTAATAAATCAAAATAATTGATTTATTGTGCAAGTTGCATTCTCTAGAGAATGTGACATAGATTAGGATTAAATTAATCAAAGCTTAATTAATTTAATGAAGAATTAGGAGATGTGATAATTTAGACTTAAATTTATGAATTGATTTAAATCAAATTGAGAGGAAGGGTTTAATTAAATAAATGATTTGATTTATTTAATCTAGAGGGAATATGTTAGATTAAATCAAATAAGGTTTTAATTCTTTTAATTTAATAAGAGTACTTTAGAGATTTAATTTAAATAAAATGAATTATTTAAATGAACAGAGAAAAAAGGATTAATTAAATTAAATTGATTAATTTAATCAGCAGAGGAGAAAGACCTAATTAAATAAATAATGATTTATTTAATTAAGGGATGAAAGGTGTTGATAAGATGAGAGTATGATTCAATAAGAAACGATGTTAGTAGGATCAGAATCAGGTGTATGTATATTTTACGTGTCTACAGATAAAATCGTAAAGAACCCTTGGTCTTCGTTTTCCTTCACTTTTGATCAAGAAAATTCCTTTTTTGGTAGATCTCAACAATTTTTAGATTTTTCTTTTTTTGGTAATTTTCCATGCATGACTTTGAGAGTCCTATTTTTTTCACAAAAACTTTGTAAAACTAAGATAAGATGAATTCCCAACTAACATCCTAAATTCGAAACACGAGTTTCGAGTTATTAAAAAAATGATTTTTAAAAAACTAGAAAAAACACTAAATTGGCATTTTGAGGGCCAAGATGAAAGTTTCAAGCCCCAAAAATGTGCCAAAATGGCCACCAACCCATAATCAAACCGCCTGTAAAATTTTAGCCAAAACCCATATTTGAGTCAAAAGTTATGACCTTGAGAAGTTCCTGCATCACAAAAATGTTAAAAATAATTAGAAAAGTGCCTTTTACCCAACTCCAGCGGCATAATATAGCACCGTTGATGATTGAGAGAAGTGCAATATAACATCATTGATGACTGAGAGTGGCATAATATAGCATTGCTGATGACTGAGAGCGACGCTTTGTAGTAGGACAATAAGCATGATTGCAACACTATATGACCTAGTGACCAAGTTTGGAGTTTAAGAACCTGTGATTGAGTTTGGAAATTTGATTTTTGTGGGCAGGAAGACTCCAGCAGTGGAGTTCGGATTTTGGAGCGATAGCACTGCTAGAATGGTAGTGATGCAGTTTGGCACCACTGGACTATGAGCCGTGTGATTTCTTATAGGCACAAAAAATGTTTAAAAACCATAGATTTTTGGAAAAACGTGATGAATTTCTCCTAATCATCCCTCCTTCTAGCACCGAAATGTGAACCCCAATCCTACACCTACACAAACATATCAAATAAACACATAGTTAGGTTCAAATGCAAGTTAGAAAAAGGATTCCCCATGAAATCCATTTGCAATGCTCAAATAGGAAAGAAAATGAAGAAAAAAACAAAAAAAACAATGAAATCCTATTCTAAGATGCAAACTCTTGATCCCATGGGGGAATTGGTGCCAATTGTGTGTAGAAATTGGCCCTTTCCCAACTCCTTTGTAAGCTCTTTGATGAAATTTTGGCAGAACCTAGCTATGAAACCATAAAATGATGAATACTTGATATGAAATGGATAAAATTAGCTCTCAATGTGAGAAGAGTAACTTTGCTCTAAGTTGTGGATGATGAATGAGAGGAAGAGTCTCTCATTTATAGATTTCCAAATTAGAAGAATGAGCAAGATTGAACAATGTGGGATCATTCAAAATCCAATGGCCAAGTGGCACTTGTCAAGATGTGAATGGTTGAAGGTTGTGCACATTTTGATCAAAATGCCAATAAATGCCATTAGATTCAAATTTTGAAATTGAAAGTTGGCAAGTTGGAGGGAGAGAGGAATGTAGTTAATGTCACTTAGCTCAAGGCTATGGACACATAAGAGGCATTAAATTCCTTGTTGGAAGTACCCATCCCCTTTTGGAGGGATTTTTGAATTGGAGAAATATTCCACAAAAGATGCCATTTTGAATGGAAACTAGTGAATAAATAAATCAAATCAATTGTTTTATTGTGCAAGTTGGAAAATATAGAGGATTGAAGTGATTGAGATTAAATTAATCAAGATTTGATCTCAATTTAATGGGAGATTAGATGATTTCACAATTTTGACTTAGATTTTAGGATCAAAAGAGAGGAATAATGATTTTAGACTTAATTAAATAAAGTTTGATTTATTTAATTAAAGATAATGGTGTTAGTTTTAAATCAAATAAAGATAATTTAATTTAATTTAAATGAGATGACTTTAGAGATTAATTAAACAAACTGATTTATTTAATTAATAGGAGATGATGACTTAATCAGATAAAAGGGGATTTATTTAATTAAGAGATGAAATGTGATGAATTTAATCAAATAAAGATTATTCAATTGAATTAATCAGTAAAGGGGATGACTTTAGGAAGAAACGATGTTAGTAAGATCAGGATCAAGTGTGTAGGATCAACTTGTATCTTTTTTGTGTCTATAGTATCATCAACAAAATTAGGTTGTATATCAACCCAAAGAATAGTCAACCCTAAAAACATGATGACGCACCCCAATATATCCTTCAAAGCAATTAAGGTAGGTCAAGATCAACTGAAAATGAAGGAACTCATATTGTCGGCCTAATTATCAACACCACTATCAAAATTGTTAACTAATTGCCTTTACATCACTAGGGAGAGAGAGAAAACATCATGTAAAACAATGAAGGCAATGTAATCTCTCTACAATAGTCTACTAAATAAATAAATCACCAAATATTGGTGCAAGTGAACAATCTCACTAAATTGGTAGAAAAAGAGAAACCCAAACACTCTATGACACTTCAACACATAAGATTTAGCACTACAAAGCACCAATTCATTTGAAACTCATATCATTGAATCTTTAGACCATCTTGAACATATTCCAAAATCTACACAAGAATACCAATCACCACAAAATAATGTGAAGCATTCTAGTGTGTCAACTGAGACACATTATACTATTGAACAATAGTCAAGAGAACACACACTTATAACTTTTTCTATAAAATAGGATATGACTTGAAATATTGGAAATAGACTCCTTAAAAATTACCAATATTAACTTTAGAACTATATAACCATATCTTGTAATGTGGAAATATGAGAATCAAATTACCAACACCCAAACATAGAGAAGTGCACTATCCATGCCTTAGACAAGTTTCCATAATTTAACAAGAATGAATCAGACTCAAATATTAATCGATTTACTCCTTGAGCATGTAGCCACCAACTAATGTAATTGCATCCATGACTAGAACATAAGGCATATGTAATAATATGTTACCATATACTTACTGAACATCCAGACTGATATTTTGTCATGGACACATCTGATGATCTTCAAGACTATCTTCATTGTCTCTCCAACTTCACCAATGACCTCTAGTTGACAATAATGACAACACATGTTGAGTTGACATCAATGAGAGAACACATTTCCAATGATAGTTGCATAGGCAACAATTCACTTTTATTAAATATCTCATATTTTGAAACAAAATAATATATACCCTTAATTTTCCTCTAACTGTTTTGCATTTTCTTCAAATTCTAGTTAGAATGCATTTGTCTGACTTTCATAAACTATTGGAAATTATGGACATAAGGAACTAGGTAAGATTGAAACTTTCCATCAAATTGATCATATTATGGTTCATGATAGGTGCAACTACAACCATATATGATATCAATATTAGTTAGTGTCATTACATCATTGATACTACATTTATTATATAAGCTCTCTTTTATAGGGAAAATCATTGGTACTGCATCCAAATATATTCAATGTATGTTATGTCTAGCTCAATAACATTTGGAAATTTCAAACTTTATTAGAAAAGTTAACCTTCATACATAATTCTTTGGGTGATCAAGCTGGATCTTGTCTTGGACTCAAATTTCTAGTTTGGTAAGATGCCTAACTTTTATTTAGGATAAATGTGATTTAATAAAGTTTTGGTTTTGTATAAAGGAAAATATTTACCTTATAGAAGACCACATCAGATTAAAATTGAATCCCTTTTTTGTGAGAAACATTTATGGTACTTCATTTCTATGGACATTTTTGGAAGAATGAATAAGATCATATCCCTTGTTAATAGTTTTGTTGTCATTGATGTCACCATGATATATGAGTTGCAACTGAGTCATGTCAATCTGGTATTTTGAACCGGTAATACAGGATTAGGATCTGATATTTTTCTCTAGAACCCTCTCCAATAAACAACTACTACTTCACTTTTTACAAAATGGTCTATGACTGAGAAATGCATACATAGACAGGAACTCATGAGCATAGTTGTTCGTGGTTATCACTGGTATCACTTTGGTGTTGACAATTTTTCTATTAGGTCCATTGGTAGCCGACCTATCAAGCAGATTAGAATAATGGATTTTTATTTTTTTCGGTAATCCATGTCGACATGTTGTAGTGTGCCACACGTTTGAATTATTTATTGAGAAGATTTGTCAAGCCAACTTGATTGTAATCCTTGACAATCATATATATATATGATACTTTTGTAGAGTTGGAGATATAGATGTGTATGTGTGTTGAGTGAACACTAGTAGAATATATGTGAAAGAGAAAGAGTTTGAAGTGTGATATGCTAGCATGTGAATTTTCTTGAATTACAAAGGAACCGAATCTGCACTTGAGGTGTATTTCTATCAATTCAATTTTGGCGGTTAGCCATTTTTGTAGGTAGTGAGCCTCCCATTTTGGATAGTGAGTCTTGGTAGTGAGCCACCCTTTTGTAATATCTTATAACTAGTTATACTATATTGTGATTTAATCCTCACCGTGGTTTTTTCAACTCTGGTTTTTCCATGTAAAAAATTTGGTGTCTCTTGTGCATTGTGTTCATGATCTGTTGATGATTTTTATTATCTTAATTATCGTATGTTTTGGATTGATTGGATGGTATTTTTAAAATAATTTTAAGAATATACTAACTCACCCCCCCTTAGTATATTGGATATTTAACAATTGGTATCAGAGCTTGGTTCCTTTAGAGAAATCTAACAACTCGAGGGGGATCTTGAAGATTGAATAGATGGAAGATAATGCAAAAATCCAGACTAATCTTGATGATCTTGAAAAAGCTGAAAATGAGAATAAAGATTTGAAAGAGAATCTGGATGAAGCAAATGAATGTGTCTTGAAATTGAAGGAACAATTAAGGAAATTCAAAGAGAGACATAGAGAAGTCAGTGACCAACTGAAACAAGAAAATGAAGACATTACCAGACTGAAGCTACAAGTGGAAGAAAATAAGAGGATTGAAGAATGCTTAAATAAAGAGATAAAGAACAAGTCTAATGATTGTTCTAGGCTTGAACAAGAAGTAGTGAATCTAAGAGAAGAACTGAAAAAGGAAAAAGTCTATAAGGACAGTTTCAAAACAAGCTCCACCAAGCTTGATGAACTAATTGTGGGAGAAAACCCCTCTAAATACAAAGGAGGATTGGGATTAGAAGCAAGTGAAAGATCAAAAGTAGTAAATGATCAAAAGACTCAAGAAAAAGGGCAGCAAAAAATAAATTTAGGAAGAAAACCACTTGTCAGATAGCCAAATGCACAAAGGTACCCATCTTTCAATGGAACTTGTTTTTCTTGTAACAAGTTTGGGCATAAGGCAACTGAATGTAGAAGCGGGATGAAATCAGTTTTTTGGTTCTTTCCCTAGAAAATGCTATGTCTATACTAAGTTTGGACATAGATCTAGTGAATGTAGAACTCAAATGATGAACTGGTTTAATGGAGGAAGGATGAATCAATCCTTTGTTGGTTATTTCTATAACTGTAATAATTATGGGAATAAAGCGAATCAATGAAGAAAAAGATTTAATGGAAGTCAATCAAGTCAAAGAAATATTGTCTATTATAATTGTAACAAACCAGGACATATTTCAAAAGTATGCAGAAGCAAAAAGGGAAAACAGTCTGCTTGAGAACCTGAGAATTTCAAAGGAGAAGAAGTATCCTTTTAATTTTGGTTCTCTAATTGTATGTCTATTATTCCATTTTCTGAGAATGCTTCTGAGAAAATCTGGAACTATGTGTTGGGATCCATCCCGACCTATTGCCCATCAAATTTTTGAGCACTTGTGTAAGTTGGGTGATGTGAAAAACGTAACAAATTCCTTGATGACATTATTTTCTTTGTTTGAGAATAATATGAATGAGCCTAGATAGGAACTTATGCAAAAAATACCAGGGAAGTTCGCTTGGAGCAAAACAAAGCTAAAAGTAAGAAAAAATTGGAGGAAATGGTTAAGCAACATTTCACACTTGAAGAGTTATCTCAAGCAAGATATTTTCAAGGAAAAAATTATGTTTAACTACCTAGTGTAAGGAGATCCGATAGGCCCCCCCCCCCCCCCCTCCATACTAACTTCTAGACTAGCTACAATGAAGTTTGTTCCCATCACTACTGATAAAGGCAAAGGCTCAACTCCTTTTGGACCTCCTACCAAATCAGGAAAAAGGAAAGGTGTTCCTCTGGTAGCCCTTGTCAAATGAAGAAAAGAAAAGGCTACTAGAGAAAATAATATGAGTGTTATAGATGATTAGGAGGAAGAGGAAGAAGATATTACTGCAAAATTGACAAGAAAGAGAAGGGTGAGTTCTTCCTCTGGTGAAGTTGCATCATCGGAAACCAACATTGGCTCGAGGAAAGTTCAATATGTGTCATCTTCAGATAATGTTGATGAGCAAGATATTCATGATGCAAAGAAGGCCAAAATTATAGAAGAAGTTTCTTTGGACCATGAAGAGCAGAATTCCTCTCTAGTAAGACTTGGTTCCCCTCTTAAACTAGATGTTTTGGTAAATAATTACGTGAATCAAGACAACATGGTGAAGTCCATAGTGGAAGTGTATAATCTAGTAGAAGAAGAAGATAATGAAACAATAATTCTATCCATCATCAAGTATGTCATTATTTTGGAATTCAAGTGGGATAACATTAGATGTGATATTTTTAAAAAATTGTGGGAAATGCTGATGAAAAGAAGAGAAGAAGAAGTTGAGTTAGAAGAGAAAATAATAAATAAAACTTATAAATAAATTGCATCCTCTCTAACTTTGGATAACTTAGAATCTTTGAAAAATATTTGTGCTAAAATTTTTAGGGAGAAAAGAAGGGTCAATATCCTGATGTCAAAAGATAAGAAAGAAATTAGGGGAATAAGGAAGGAAACAATAGGCACTATCACAATCACTGAAGAAAAGTATGGCATGATTGGTGCATCTGGTTCAGCCTCTAAACCTAGAAAAGAAACTTCTACAGAAGTTTTGGGATAATCTCCTTCCAGTCCTGCTGATGATAATATACCTCTGGAAGCGAATGATAACAATGTCCCTCCGGAAACAGGTAATAGAGATGATCTACCAAAAAATCAATGTTGATAATGAGGATTCAAAAAATGAAAAATATGTTGAAGAAAATATTGAAGCAGAATTTCATGTTGATACCCCTCTGGTACACGCCGAAGAAGAGGATAAAGGTAAGGAAGAAGAAGAGAAAAGGGAAGAAGAAAAAAAAATAGATAAAAAAGAAGATAAAATTGAAGAAGATAAGGTAGAAGAAGAAAAATTGGAAGAAAAGGAAATGGAAGAAAAGAATGCAGAAGATGAAAATGCAAAAAATTAGAATGCAAAGGAAGAAAAAGTAGAGGAGGAAGAAGAAAATAGAAATATGGAATATGTCGGAACTGCTGGAAAGAATGAGGAAGTATCCCGACAAGTTGTACAATCATAGAAACCCACTAGATAATCCTACTTTGATGATGATTTTTTGAAGGGATTGTTGTCTAAATAGATTAGATTCCAACCGATAATTCCTTTGGAACTCCTACAACTTCCAATTAATCAAGGTTATGCAGACTTAAACAAGATTTTCTCTTGTACATAAATTGGTGTTAGGTGATGTACTTCATACATCCGGTAGGAAAGAAATCCTAGAAATATATTAGAAAGGGACTGAGCTTAATGAAGACACCATTAAGGCCCTACAAGATGTTACTCTGGATACATTTGCTGACACATATCTCTCTCTTTAGTTGAGAACTTGAAGCTTCTATTGGACTCCTTCAAGGAGCATGCTATACAACTTGTTGAGAAAAAAAATAGGATGCAAAGAAGTTGAATGAGAAAAGGTTGTTGATACTTCACAAAAAATGTGCTACAACACATGCCAATGTAGAGAAGAGCCTTGAAGTTGTGAAGGCTTGTGAAGATGAAGCTAATTATGTGCTTACATATTGTATAAGATGGCTTGATGCCACTCAAAGCATAAAATATCTCATGGACTCCATTGAGTCCCAGTTGACCACTATCTCCAACACCTCTAATGTATCAATGGACATAGATAGATCAACTTGGAATGCTATTTCTATGCACAGAGAAAATATTTATGTTATAAAAGTAGAACATAGAGATAATCAAAAAATTCGGCTTTCTTGGTGATAACGTGAGAATGGAGTACTATTAGGTAGCCAATGCTTTGGCTAATGCTAAGAATTTGGACAAGATAAATCTATCTCCAGATACTCCAGATGAAGCTGAAGGAAATTTAATTGCTTTAGAATCTTTGAACAAGCTGATGGTATATGCTAAGAAGAGTTGAGAGAATGACAAGATGGCCTGGCAAGGCATTCTTCAGGATTTGCAAAATGCCTCCTCCAAGTAGGATTTCTTTTTTTTTCTATTTTACATTGCATGAGATAACTCCTTAGGGGGAGTTCAAAAGTTTGATTCCATTTGTTTGAACATTTCAAACCATGTGTACATATATTTCATGTTTTTGTTCGACCGTTGTCCTTGATGTCAAAGGGGGAGAAGAGGAATGAGAAGTAGAGCATATTTTGTATAGCTTTGTATATTCTTTTTGGCACATGTTGCCATCAATGAAAAAGGGGGAGATTGTTGGAAGAATGAATAAGATCATATCCCTTGTTAAAAAATGTGTTGTCATTGATGTCACCATGATATATGAGTTGCAACTGAGTCACGTCAATCTGGTATTTTGAACCGGTAATACAGGATCAACCTCCAATATTTTTCTCTGGAACCCTTTCTGGTAATCAACTACTACTTCATTTTTTGGGAAATGGTTTGTGACTGAGAAATACATAGATAGAAAAGAACTCACGAGCACAGTTGTTTGTTGTTATCATCGATATCACTTTGGTGTTGACAATTTTTCTATTAGGTCCATTGTTGGCCGACCTATCAAGCAGATAAGAATAATGGATTAAATTTTGTTTTTGTAATCAATGCCCACATGTTGTAGTGTGCCACAAATTTGAATTATTGATTGAGAAGAAATATCAAGCTGACCTGATTGTAATCCTTGACAATCGGATATATATATAAGATTCTTTTGTGGAGTTGGAGATATAGTTGTGTATGTGTGTTGAGAAAACACCAGTAGAATATATGTGAAAGCAAAAAAGGGCAAATTGTGATCTGCTAGCATAATAATTTTCTTGAATTAACTAAATTTTCACTTGAAGTGTACTTCTATCAGTTCATTGTTGGTGGTTAGCTATTTTTGTTACTTCATTTTTGTAGGCAGTGAGCCTCCCATTTTGGACAGTGAGTCCTGGTAGTGAGCCACCCTTTTGTAATATCTTATTACTAATTATACTATATTGTGAGTTAATCCTCACTGTGGGTTTTCCCACTCTAGGTTTTCCACGTAAAAATTCTAGTGTCTCTTGTGCATTGTGTTCATGATTTGTTAATGATTCTTCCATTCTTAATTATCATATGTTTTGGATTGATTGAATGGTATTTTTTCAATAATTTTAAGAAATACTGATTCACCCCCCCTCTCAGTATATTAGATATTTAATAGACATACCTACTGGATAAGGAACATCATCTTGAAAATATCAGGTTTAGTAAGAAAAAAGGTTCCTAAAAAATATAAATTCCTTATTTTGATGAATTTCAAGTTGCTCCAAAAGATAACTAATGTTATTTCTCAACACTCTATCTATTAGCGAAGATATTTTACCACTTTGAGATAAAGGATTCAAGATCCTTCAAACTTGACCATTTTCTTGGATAAGTTTACACTTGGAAATACTATTATGAGACCTAGGAGACCTACTAAAACTTGCCAATTTTCGCATGATAAGCAATGCCCAATAGAAGGAATGGTTCCCTATTTTTCCAAGTAAAAAATGGGCATGTTATGAGACTACACAACAAGAAGGTGGATTTTAATTTCGTAGATATGGATTTAGATTTGGGATTTAGTGCATCTGGATTGGGACCAATAATCATCCTAGATTTTCAATCTTGCATGCCATAATTAATAATAATTATGAAGGAGGTGTGCACCTATTGTATGTAATGTGTGTATTTCAATTGATTGCACCTTTATGATATTTTTATTTAATTATATTTATCATTTCGTTTTGGTTTTAGATCTATATTTATTTTTTCTTCATTTATATTTTGTAATTGTTTTTATTTAGTGCTCAATTTTCATCCCTTGTTTTGTGTTCATTTTTTTTATACATGATTTATTATTTTGTTCATACCAATCAAAGGGTTTATGATGTTAGGGATGAAAGGTGATGGTATGGATGGATTTGGTGGGGAAAGGATTAGTGGTAGGGTCTATGGATGGAATCTATTTTAATGTTTACTTTTGATGAAGTTGTATTAGTGATCCCCAAAGTATCATTAACACCATTATATAGTACTATTAGGAAGTTTACATTATCAATGCCTTGATATCCATTATTTAAATACACAAATATAGGTTTGATAATCCCCTCATCATGAACATCCAACCCCTTTCGATTGCAACTCATTATTTGATAGATTTTGTTTTTAATTAGATATTTGTGGATTTTTAAATTGGATTCAAATCCATCTTTAGATAACTATGACTCATTGTAACTTCTAGTTCTTATATCTATCTGAATGCCAAATAAGATGAATGTACTTAGAAAATTATGATAACATGTTTGTTCTTTCTCCTTGCTCACAATTATGGTTTCTTGATCAATGATATGACCAATGTGATCAATATTGACTTGTATATCCTCCTGATTGATATAATTAACATTATTTAAACCTTTCTTTATAATATACATAGGGGCTTGATAGGGGCTACAATCTCCTCGTAAAAAGGGGGAGTTTTGGTATGATGAGGAGGATCAATTTGGATTTCTTGATCTTGTAAGTTTTCAACAGCATGGATGGAATTTGTTTTAGGGTCTCAGTATAGCTCCAATTTATTTGTCAATAATGAATATGCACATCATTAAACTTTAATATCCCCATTAATGATTATAATACTTGATTTTTACACATTGATTGATTGGATTCATTTGATTCTTATAAATTTTATGGACTTCATGAATTTCATATTATATGTATTTTATTCATTTACCTTATCACATAGGCATGCTTATAGGTATGATAGTTTTAGGGTGACCTTGGACATCCTTAATAGGTTTTTAATTAAGGATTTCATTATCAATAACATGATTACATGATAGAACTTGATTGTGGATGGGGATATTTCTAGAAGGCTACTAAACAAATTGAATAGCTATTGCATCCACAAATTTATTGCCAACAATATAGTTATATTTTTAATTAATCGACATGCAATTAGAGGTATTGTGAGACTCCTCAAATTTTATATTTTTATTTTGATGGTGATTCTCTAGTATTATTCCTTGGATAATTTTTTTCTAGATTATTTCAAAAATATATGATTAGATTAATGATAATATTTTGTATTGGATTGATAATTATTCTATGAAGATTTAAATGATGTATTTATATAGGAGGAGGATTTAATAGGTTTTGAGGGTTTTGTCCTAGAATTGAATTTCCTTTACCAAATTTAGTATGAGCATAACTTATGGACATTTTATTTAGGCTCATCATGTAACTAGTGCTAGAATTGTATTGGTTTAAGGGATCTCTATTTATAAAAAATTGGTGTTTAAAACCTATAATAATTTTTTTCATAATGATGTCATCAAAGGAGTCATGGGTATACTCATCTTGGTCCATAATATCATCATCATTGTCATCATGTTCATAGTGATTATACTCTCCTTGATATAAATACTAAAAACATCATTGTAATCATGATCAAAGGGGTTATTACATTGATTACT